>BCHV01000038.1:0-37265 GCA_001599735.1 Naganishia albida
TCCTTCCTCCCATGTCACCCCGACCCCCCCCCCCCCCCCCACCCCCACCACCACCTCACCCGCCGATTCAGTTCATCACGCGGTACTCACTAGGGCACAAGCTCTGGTACGCCCGCTTGAACTGCTTGCAAGGTGCAAAGTCCTCTCCCTTGGCGTTGATGCACTTGTGGTAGTCGACGTAGTTTTGCTAAAAAGAAGAGGTCAGTCTGCGCGCCGAGTGCGAGCGGGGGGGAAATGTCACGAACGAAGCTGTCGAGGGACAAGGTCAGCGTGATTACGGAGAGGGGGGCAGGGAGGAACGTACCAGTGCTTGGTCTGGTTGCACTCTGGGAATCGAGCGTCGAAACCGGCGGTTTGGAGCTATCCGAGTCCGAGCATGATTCATCGATCAGTTATGTGTTCTCCTCATATTATTGCAGAGATTTTTTTAATGCTTACGACGTAGGTGCTGGAAGAGAGAGGGAGAACGGCGTTAGTCATTGAACACAAGACTTTGACAGCATTCCTTCGCGCGGAGGTTGTTGTATTGGACTGCGGATGTTTGATGGTGTGGGCGCTCGTTGATGATTCGTCCGTTCCTACTTGCGCCATTCCGACGAGCACTGAACCCAGAACCGAGTCGCCCACGCCTCTCCCCCGCGCGTCCCTTCTCTCCTGCGTTGCAGACGTGCCCTTCATCCTTCCGCTCAGGATCCGATCCTTCCGCTCCCCTGTGACCATCGCATCCCTTCTATAACATGGCGCTTTTCGTCCAGCATGTCCGTGTCGTTGTCGATTGAAGTCGAACGTCCAATGAACGCGGCAAAGTGGAAGGCGAAACTCAATCCGTCCAAAGCGCTGACGAGGCACTTACTTTTCAGACATTTTTCCTAAATTTTTCCGGAGCTCTTCGCTTGTCTATGATCCCTCTCTGAGACGATAGCAACAGCGGCGAATAGCAAGAAACTGAAACTCAAACTCAAACGGCTCAACCACGCACGAACCCGTCAGGGGGATTCCGTCAGGCCCCGATCGTCCACAATCAGGCGCGTTTCGCACGCTGGCGCGCTTGTTTTTGGTCATCCTTGCCTTCCATTTCAGCTCATACTTATGGATCATCTCGGAAGCCTATCGTAAACCATACAACCGTCCCGTGCTCGTCTCCTTCTTCGTTGTCCCCGGCATGTCCATCGTCCCGGAAATCACGCAAAACTTGCCATCCGGCGTGATCCCATTGCACCTCGAGCTGATCTCTCACCCACCCTCCATGGCGCGACGTGCGCTCGAGCCAGGTCTGCTTGAAACGCCCGACGGCACCGCGCCCTTGATGGAGCCCTGCGACGACGTGTGCGGTGCCAGTTCGCGGACAAAGGAGGTTGAGGATCGAGGTGATGAGTGCCGCGTGTGCGGCGGTCGTCCAGAGTAAGTCGGCGAGGATCAGGGTCGTGAAATTTTGCGGTGGACGAGGTGCCGGGGTTGATAGAGGGGTGCAGGATGATAAAAGGTCGCGTACGCTCTCGCCCCATGTATGGCCGAGGACTTGCCACGCCTTGCCTTCCGTGCCAAGTGGATCCGGTATTGAGCGACGGAAATTCCCCCTCAAGACAGCCAGCACATCCTCCCCTTCTTCATCCCGAGACTCTGGAACCGCATAATCCGTACTAACAACCGATCCTGCGCCCATCCGAGCCGCAACGATACCCGGTAATCCGGCCCCGGCGCCAAGCTCACATATCCGTTCCCCCTCGACCTCGATCCGTCGGGAGACAATCAAGTCGGCGAGCAAGACCGAAGAGAGCCATATATGTGTCAGCTGGAGGGTCGTATGTAATGCCGATGGCGCAACCGGGAGGTGTACGGGGACTGCGAGGTCCGTTTGCGGCGCTGTGGCATTGCCGTCGGTGTGTTGTATCGAGGACGGGGTGTATACGTACGGCTTGTCCGGTGCCGGTGTGGAGAAGGCGATGGGTCTGTGGTCGAATAGCGAAAGTAGAGAGTCCTCGAATATGCCTTCGATATCGGACATGGTGTGAGAGGTGATGGGCACGGGGAGCAAGGGAAGGAGGAGGGAGAAGGTCAAGCAACATGATTCGACTTTTCTGCTTACAATGTGTCGAGACTGAATAAACACGTCATTGGGTAATCGAGCAGTGTCTCGCAAAAGTTGGCTTGGGATCGAGTGAATCGTCTTGATTCGTGTTGCGTCGTCCGCTTGGTCCCATCCCAGTTCAACGTCTCATCCCATACATCATGCACCGTCAGAGTATCCAGAGAATCGGCCGTTGTGCCAGTGAGTCGGATCGATCCCGGAAACGCGTGGAAAAACAACTTACATCTCGCACCTAGACACGAGCCGGCATGCAATCCGATGCGCATCGACGGAAGCACCGACATCCGCAACGAGCTCCACCGACGCCCCGCCACCCCTCCGCGCCGCCATGCTCGTCCACCGTTCTCCCCTCCTGACACCGACGCCAACACCCTTTGAATCCGCCTACTACGCCTACAACGCGCGCCTCCGCATGGCGCTCTCCAACCCGGTGCCCCTAGATTTCTACTACAAAAAGGGCTCCCTGACCGAACGTCGGTTCCAGCGTGCGCAGTGGGCGCGGGAGCGGGAAGTATTCGGGGAACGTCTGGCGGGGAAGAAGGTCGATGTCGGGGATATTCCGGCCGAGGAGGTGGTGCAATTGAATACGCGGACAGAGGGGGATGAGCCGGGCGCAGCAGCAGGGGAAGGGGATAAGACCCGCGTGGAGAGGGTCGGCGCGGGGGATGTGTATCTGTTGGTGAAGAATAAAAAGTCGGGGTCGTGGGGACTTCCCGTTGGTGGTTTGCAGGGGAAAGAGGCACTGCACGAGGTGAGTTCATACCAGACGGTCCCGTGAACTTGTCGCTCATTTCGCTGTGGGATAGGCTGCAGTGAGATCGCTCGCGGATGGACTGGGCAAGGGAATGGACACATGGCTCGTCACGCGGAAACCGATCGGGCTGATAGAGGGTCAAACCGACGCAGAACACGTGAGCTCTTCCTGCACCCCTTGACCTTGTCACCTTTTGACGGGAAGACTATTGCAGACATTCATCTTTAAATCCCACATTTTGACCGGTTCACCGTCACTCACGAGCGATTCACCATACGCCGAGTACGCGTGGCTGACCAAGGAGGAGATTAGGCAAGCGATGGGAGAGGGTGCCGAGTGGAGTCAGGTTGAGCCGCTGTTAAACTAGGCATCGGGCGAAGAGTGTAGCATATGTAGCCATTTGCATAATCTTACGGCTTCGTACCAGTCGTCGGAGGGAATATATCCAGGTTGAAACGCGCTCCGAAGGTCCGTTTCGGCGGCCGAGTTGAATCCGCGTTGGAGGTTCCGCGAGCGGGTCATGCAGTTCATTCGGTGGAGCAAAACCTGGTTGAAAGGAAAGGAAAGGTGGCCTGTACCTCTCCTTTTCCCTCTCGCCGCTCCCCTCATTCATCGTACATCATGCCCGGAAGTAAACGACGCGCACTCAAGAACCTCCTCTCCCCGCACAATGCCTCGCCAGTCGAGACGACGTCCACCGAGTCATCCCTCGCTCCGGCGGAAGAGCTTTCCATCGTGACCGACATGGAACAGAGGCAACACGCGATTTCGCCCAACACGCAGGCGGTCGAAGCACCGCCAGCGCCCAAGTCGCCAACGTCGCCTATCAAGAAGCAGCTTGGTGGTTTTGCGGGCCTGTATGGGCGAAAGGACAAGGAAGTGACGGCGGAGCAGCTGGCCGGGGATGCGAATGGGAATGGCAAGAAGAAGAGCAGCAAGCAGCGGTTCCTGGAGCGTGAGGTGAGCTTTGCGGCGCAATGATCATGCAGCGGTCGTATTGACACCTCTCTCAGGCACGGAAAAAGGAAGCGCTCATCGCCGCTGCTCCGGCCGTGGATGAAGCCGCGAATGCAAAACTCGACCGTGAAAAGGCAGAAGAAGAGCAAGTGATCACGCAAGTTTGCAACGAGCTTGGCGTCCAGCTTTACGAGGTACGTCTAACATCTCGCCCGTCCCACTGTATGCTCMCCCCCGCCCCGCCAGATCGAACCCGACGGACACTGCATGTACTCCGCCATCGCCGACCAACTTCACCTCCTCGGCCTCTCCCGTGACCCATCCTACCATGCAACGCGGCACGCCGCCGCCAACTACCTCGTCGAGAATGCCGACGCATTCATGCCCTTTGTCGCCAGCATCCACGGCGAAGATATGGCGGGTGCGACGGATGACGGGATGATGACGCCCGAAGGGTACCGCGAGTACTGCAAGCGCGTCGAACAGAGTGGAGATTGGGGAGGCGAGATCGAGATCCAGGCTTTGTCAAAGTATTACAACATTCCGATCCATGTGATTCAGCACGGACCGCCGCATATCATCTCGCATACGCCGGTGGATGAAGGGTCGGGCCCGTTGACGGCCGAGCAGGCAAAGATGGCGGGGGACAAGGTGGTCCGGATCAGTTACCACCGGAGAATGTATGGTCTTGGAGAGGTGAGTTTGGCAAGTTTCAAGTGGGTTTCGGTTCTGACAAGCAACACCGACAGCATTACAATTCGCTCAGGCCGAAAAAGGAAGTCGAAGTATAGGGTTATCGGGTCGAGGCGGGCTAGGGCGACGACTGATGCACTGGCGCGATGTGTATTATAACTCATATACGATTTGACGATTTGATGAGCATGTTTGCGTACACAATTCGACTTTCCCCCGCCGTTCGTGTCAGTCCCGTCTGCGCCAGTTAGAATTGTGCATCTTATATGCATAACGACCGGTCCACAAACAACCAAAGTCTCGGGAAGCGGGCTAGGACGCCAATGGCCGAGGTGAAGGCGTAGGAAGCGGACGCGTCGAAGCTCGCACACTCGGTGGCGGAATGCCTCTGCTAGGCGGACGCAACGGCGCGTTCATGGGGAACGGCATCCCCCCTGGCATCGGTTGCGCGGAAGTCGACGGCCGTGGTCGGATCGCAGTGGGTGGCTGCAGATGGTCGTCAGCCAATCTTCCTTGTGCCATCAGCATCGCGCTTACAGAAGCGGGACCCTTGTACCGTGACTGAAGCCGCAAGAGGTCGGCTATCGTCTCTTCCACCTCCTTCCTCTGAGACTCCAACCGGTCGAGCTCTTCCCTCTTCTCCTTGAGCTCTGCATTCATGCTGGCAACATGGCCTGTTGCGGGAGGAGTGAGCACAGGTACATGCTAGTGACGCGCCCGGCAGACTTACGTTCTACCTCGACCGCCGTTGCCGCTGAGAGCTGTTGAACCATTTGTCCTCTTTCATTGCGCATGTCGTTAACCAGATCTGAGGCTTGATGTCAGAGACGATTGAAATATCCCCATCTTGCCGACCTACCATTCGCGATGGACCGAAGCATGTCCACATGTTTGACATTCTGTCTTTCAATGATAGCAGTCAAGACGTCGGTGGCTGAAAGGCATAGTCGTGGTCTGTTAGCGGATAAACAGCTTTCCGTTGCAGTAGGACCTACTGATTGGTGGGGGTGGCTCTGGTTTGTTCTGTATCGCACTCAGCACGCTTATCACATGGTCCATTCGCGAAGCAACCATCTCCTGTGTTGGAGCGCTCGCTTGAGCCGACGCTAACATGCCGTAGAGGTGGTCTAATCTGGACTTGAGGTCTAAGCCGGCCGCATCCTCGGTCGGGTCTATGCCTAGTCCGGCTCGTAGGCTCTCCTGTTGTTGGTGCAACGTAGCAGTGGTTCCCAACACAGCTTCAAGTTTACTGTGCAGATTTCGCATGTCCCCCTCGCATCGCTGATGGAACCCGTCGGTACCCGTCGTGAGCTGCTGGAGTTCTGGTAATGGAGGGCAGGGTTCAGAAGGCTAACGGGAAGCCTTGTACGGAGAGTACATACGACTTGTAAGCACCGATCGTTGTTCTTCTAGAGAGCGGCTGGTGCCGGTCTGCAACATCTTCATCTCTTCCAGACTAGCGGTCAGTTGTTCGAACTACGCGAAAAGCTATGCAGTGAGCGATTGTCAGACGTGGATAATTTTATAGCCTTACCTGCTGCTGTTCAACCGCCGTGGCCTCGGAGCCCACGTCTCTAGAGTTATGCATCGGCTCGAGCTGAAGCGACTGGGAAGACTCCGTCGCATTATGAGCCTGTAGAGCAGGAGGCTCTGCACTCATGGATGGATCTTCCGTCCGTTGACCTGGACTTGGGAGACCTACATCACCCGTCGCTCCTCTTGCGGAGCCTCTCTCGGATGACTGTGAGAGCAGTTGTTGCTGTAGGGCGGAAACTATGTTCAAAAGAATACTCGTTTTTTCAAGAATCGCATCGGTCTGATCTCTGCTCGCCATCACGGCTTCTTTGAAGGTGTCATCTAGCTGAGATGACCCGTGGAAATGCTGAAGCGCCTGAACGATGTCGTGGATGCTTCGTAGCGTTTGCGAAGCTTCGACATCAAGATGCTGTGTTTGATCCTGCCATACCGGCCGTTCTTGTGTAATGACATTCCCGTCCGGGGTCAATGGGAACTCTCCCTGCAAATACTCCTCCGAGTTCAAGGAATGGCAAGCATCGATGTCGGGAGTCTGAAGCGTTCGAGGGATCTCCTCGGCCCTTTCGTCAGTTGCAAAATGGCCAGGCGGGTATCGCGGCCTGTCCTCCATCTCTTGTTTCGGTGAATCGTTTTCAGCCTCCGTTGTACCGTAAGCATCGGTCTGGGAAGGAGCTGGAGAGTGTTGGGGTATCGATGGCAGCTGGCGCTCCGCTTGCGGCGGGGTCATATCAGCGTCAAAGGCGATATTAAGGCGATCTTCGTCCCTCTGCAGTGCCGCTTCCTGATTGTGATTACGGGGTCCGTTAGGCGAAGGTGGTTTCGCATCAGCCGCTTCCTGTATCCATCTCGCTACATTCCGGCATTGCTCGGTCTTGGTCGGGGAAGAATCGTCGTCCATCTTCCCTACCTCGCTCTCGTCCGCTGCCATCACAGGGACTTGCCACTTTGCGCCCGGTGCCTCATCTCGGTTGAACAGGTCCCGTTCGCCAGTCGAACTAGGCGGTTCGGGGCGAATGATCGATACTGGGCTGGGGACAGGTACCGCCATCACAGGAGGAACCCCGGTCGGTGGCACGTCCCGAGCTGCGCTTTCTGGTTGTGGCCCCAGCAGCGGAGGCAGAGTCGGTTGTACGATTCGACGATGCGCTCTGCGGGATTTGAACACTGACAGCTGCTGTTCATCCATCACCGAAGGGAAGCTTTCAGCAGATGATAGCGGGAGGACTTGGCCCGCCAAGCCCGCCGGAAAAGAGGTAGCCCCTGGCATGCTTGACCTGCTCGGCTCCTCCTGTACCGGATTGTTCGAAAGTTCCCTGCTATCGAGTGCCGGTTCGACCCCTGCGAGTGCTGCCTGCGGTTCTTCCATACTTGATCGAGCCTGGTCGGACACTGCAACCCTACTGCAGCCGGCGGTGTCTGGGCGAGTATCCACTCCTTCCGGTCTAGCGATGCCGTCATGGGCCATGTCGCATGACTGTGACCGTGCAGACTCAACATCGACCGTCGTGGCCTCTGACGGTGCGAGGGGTCTTCCTTGCGGTATAGGCTGGATACTGGTCAGTTAGTGAATCGAGGGCTTGCTTTGTTTTAGGACTTACTGGTAGCTCGCGCTCCTTGACCGCCGGTGGTAGATCCACTGGAAACGACTGCGTCTCATAGTCTCGGTGCGCTGTCTTTCCCCACAAGAGGTACTCCTCTTGTCCCCAATGTGGTTGCAGCTCCTGTGCCTCTTGCCGTTGAACTGCCGAGGGCACAAGCGAGACTGTTGACTCATCATCTAGATTGATTCTGTGTTTCTGCGGCGCTTTGTCCAGTGGCAGATGATCCCCGTGCAATATCCTATCGAAATTTCCGGTTCGACTCCTGATTCCGGTATTCACCACTCTTCTCGCTGCGCCGACCATTTTGCCCATGATGCCTTTGCCAGGACTCTTGCTCAGCGGACTTTTGCTATACATCTTGTCGGTGAAACGGCGACTCGTTTGTTCACCCAGATCGGGTGATGTAGGGATCGCATACCCATTTCCCGGAATGATAGGTCCATATAGGTCAGAATACGTTTTGGCTAGAGCAAACGGCTGTTCATGCGATGGAGGCATAGCTGATATGCCTATGCCAGTTGAATAGTTGAAGTAGGAAGCGTCATCTTGACCTGGTTCGAAAGATGCGGAATTTGCCAGCTCTTCGTCGTCCGGTGCATCAGGGTTCCTGACTGACAATGGGTTTGTGCGATGCTCCAGCTCTCCTGATGTGGCGAGTTGATGTAGCCCGGTCATCGCGGAGGTCGGTGCATATGTTGGTGGCGATGGATTCATGTTCGAGCTTGAGTGACCCGCATTTACGTCAGGTATAGACGCTGGGGACGTCGTAGATCCAGAATATGGATAGTGAGGAGTTGTCGAGAGGTTGCGGGGTGATTTACCACGTTGAGCGCCTAAGTTCTGGGCACCTGYTGCAGCTGGGGCTACCACTGTGGAATTGCGCGTCTCGCTCCCGCTTCCTGACTTAGCAGGAGTCGGTGGGCCGGACCCTTCCAAAGTCCTCTTCATTCGCTCCACAGCACCTGTGCTTTGCTGAGTTGCTGACTCGCCGCTTACAGCCACGGCGGTAACGGGGCTTTGCATGGTCGGGGCTTGTGAAGGACTTCGGATAGAACGCCTGGAAAGGCTTGTCTTCAAAGGAGGGGCAGGCTTGCGATTCGTCTTGCTGTTCGATAAAGTGTGTCCTGGAGATGCCTTGGCCTGCAAATCCTTTGTCGCCAGGAGATCGCCTGAATGTCGCTGTGGGCTGATATCCTCTTGGTTGTCCGTTGAGACGCCGGTTGAATCAGCGGTCTTATGTTCGTCCAAGTTCTTCACCGATAACATCCGGGTCGCTTCCTCAGAAAACATCGGTTCTTTGGCAAGAAAATTTTCCCCCTTGATCCGGTCCGCTTCGTCTTGTCGATCATTCCGGCGGATAGAGGACGGTCTCGTCGGCGTTCTCGACATCGGCGCAGCACTTCCAGAATGCTTGCTCAATCTCAGCGGCGAGATAGTTGGCACAGCACTCTTCGAAGTCGCTTCCCATTGTTGTCGTCTGGCAGAGGCAAGACCTCTTTGACTGAGATTAAGTATGGATTGAGAAGGGGAGATGGTGTTTTCTGCGGGTGCCTGGAGCGGAGAAAGTGGACGCGAAAGGTTCAACTGCCGAATTACCGCAGACTGCTTATTCGAAGATGCTCTGGACGGCGTTTTCGGAGGGGAATTTGCCAAGACCGGTGAGCTGTCGTGTCGGCTCACATTACGCGTGGGAGTTGACATTTTTGATGCCGGTCGTTCTGACGCAACGGACTTTCTCCTCGATCCAAGGGACGCGATTGACTGCATGAACTTGTCCGATGCACCAGGCTGTAACGCGCTCTGCGCTGCGAGCACAAAGTACTCAGTGTTATCAGAAGGTACCCAGTTCAGACAATCACTCACCATGACCCGGGGATCCCAGACTTGTGAAGAAATCAGCCGCCTCTCGGAGGCTCTGCTCCAGGTGGACCATGTCATCTTGCCAACTGTTTGCCGATTCCGATGTCTTGGTCAAGCCTTGCAATCCCAGACCGATGCCTCCAGTCGGATCCGAAATCGGACTCTCCGTAAAGCCGTAGTCTTTGACCTCGACGGAGATGCGCGGATCGGCACTGGTGATGTCTTGCGTTGCCACGCGCTCAACCGTGACCGAAGCCGCAGTACTGCCGTCTGAGCCCTTTGTCGGAGTATAGGATCTGATTGATCGCTCCTTCCGATTCGCCTGTGAGGCTACTACGTGCTTCTGCGCTTCAAATTGCCTTCTTCGTTCCGCTACCATTGACACTGCAGCAGTTTGCTTGCCGTCTGATCCTCCGTGACCATCATGATGACCGATCCGGAGAGCCCGGTGCCCATCGTCTGTATCTCCCTCGTCGTATTCCTCCACACTGACACCAAGCGAAGATTGCGGAAATGGAAACGCTTCCTGCTGCAGACCGGGGGTCTGGAGTTGCAGCGATGGCGCCGTCGAAGCGAAAGACATCATTGAGTGGCGATTTCTCTCGGGAATCTTTGGGCGGAGATTCGCCCGGAATTGTTTTCCAGTTGCGAAGGAGTGATCGCGCGGTAGGGTATGTGTTGTTGATTCGACGCTCTGCCGGGATGAGCCCCCGGAGGATCTGCTATTCCATCTCCTGGTATTGGATCCCTTTTCGTCGCCATCTTGTACGTCTTCAGGCCGCGTCGAGTTTGGACGATGCAGCTGACGATGGCGGTAAGGCGGCGTGGACTCACTCAACGAAGGTGTTGGCGGTCCTAATAGGTCGAATGGGTACGATATTGGTGATCCCATTCCGGGATATCCTTTAGAGGTGAACTGGGTATGTGGTAGGTCAGACTTGATGTCGGTCGTATACTTGAAGAATTATTTGTCCGGAAGTGTATCACATCTGCGATGTCGGAGCTTAATCGAAAAGACGGATTGCCGTATTGATTCGTCTGCAGAAGAAATTGCGAGAGTCCCGCTAATGGATACGGACGGAAAATTCTGGCTTATCGTCAGTATCGGCGTGGGCGCATGCAGATGCGCGGGTCGGGCAGTCGATGGGTACTAGTTGCAAGTCGTTGTTTCCAAGTCTGCAAGTCTTCTACCAAGTGAGGTTGTCAATTGTCCATAGAACGTGAGTCAACATATCACTTCTGCTTCCGCGCGCAATTGGCCCGGGCGTCGGCCTCCTCCTCGGCTCGTCTGTCGGTCTTGTCATGGCCTCTCACTTTATTAGCATGCTGGGTTAGACATGCCCATGAGATGGATCGCGTCTCCTGAGCAGGGGAGGAAGTGACCAGAAAAGTAGAATAACCGGGTTGAACGAGTGAACGTATTTTTCAGATACTATACAGTCGGAATTCAGTGCGCAGCAGCGCCTGCCACGTAGTGTAGCGGTTAGCACCTTTGGTTTTGAGCTCATCACTCAACAGTTCCAAATAACCTGGGTTCGAATCCCGGCGAGGCATCACCTTTTTGCCGCTTTTCAGTTCTTCCTACCCTGTCTGGCTCTGGCTCGACATGGTGAATTGCAGACGCACCACAAGAGGGAGGCCTCCCACTGAAGGTCATGAACGTTTCTGCTTTTTCTTGCCGATAGGCGGCCTATCGCTTCGGTGTGTTCTCCGTTTCGCCGTCAGGACCGGTTTCCGGAATTCGACGTGGGTTCCAATCCGATCGCCGTCTAATATGACGAATCGGTGCGACACTACTATGCAGCTAGACTATGTAGACTTCCAAACGAGGCATCTCTTCTACTTCAGGCATACTTCCCATCTGTCGTCAATCCCCACAAGTCTTGCCGATTCCCTCATCCAGAATGCTGAGAATAGGTTGGCATCGTGAACATTTTCTTTCCCCACTCCTGCAGCTCCATGCAGCAAAAGGGGGCTTCGATGTAAGTGATTCCACGTTTTTCAGCGAAGATACGAAGGGGGATTAACATCTTGCGATGTCAGCTTGTCGAATGTCCGGGAGGCACGGGCGATATGCAAGCAAAGCTTAAGGCCGGCGAGATCGATGTCTGCATCGGTGGGTACCGTACGCTTTGACAACCCATTTCTCTGATTGCTGAAGCGATTATCTTTCGTAGCGTTGACCGACAGCTTAATTGCTGGACTTGCAAACGGACAAACCAGCTACAAGCTGGTCGGACGATATATCTCGACGCCCTTGCGATGGTGGGTATTCCACCTGGAGTCGCTGGATTCCACGCACTTATCGGACTCCTACACCTCTTAGGGCTGTGATCACTGGCAAGGACAGCAAGTACGAAAAGATTGACGACCTGAAGGGTACCAAACTTGGTATCTCTCGACTCGGAAGGTGCGGGTTTCCCTCTCCATATGCCGTATACGCATTGGACTGACTCTGCCTACAGCGGTTCGCAGGTCATGGCATCCGTCATGTCCCTGCAACAGGGATGGAAACCGGAAGACCAGCCGTCATTCGAAGGTATTTTTATTCCCCCTCGCCAGGCGCTCTACGCTCATCTGTGCCCCGTTACAGTGAAGGGCAGCTTCAAGCCTCTCCGAGATTCCGTCAACAGCGGAGAAAGTAAGGCGGCTTGAAAGCTAGACTACAACGGATCTGACGCTTGCTTTTCTGCATTGCAGCGAGCGTTTTCCTCTGGGAATGGTTCACGACCAAGCCCTACGCGGATAGCGGAGAAGTCCGATTCATCGGTTCAGTCTACAGTGAGTTGGGCGGAATATTTCGTGGTCGAGAATCTCGCTGACAAGCAATACAGCGCCCTGGCCTTGTTGGATGCTCGCTGCTTCGCCCTCCGCCGATGAGCACCAGGTCAAAGACTTCTTGTCCGCTTTAGGAGAGTATACGACCGAATTCGATTCCAAGGAGAAACGAGAGAACGAGAATATTGCATATGTCGCCAAGACGTTTGGACAACAGGAGAGTGACGTCAAGGAATGGTTATCGACCGTCGCGTGGTATCATGATCTTGCAAAGGTGGAGAGCAAGGTCGTTCTGGATACATTGCAGTACGTAAATGGTCACTCGCCAAAGCTATTCCATACTGATCGGATATCGACTTTCAGAACATTGGAAAAGGCCGGAGTAGTCAAGCAACCCGAAGGCGGCTGGAACGTTTCCGATTTTGTCAACGAAAAGGTTGCAACCATTGTGTAAAACATTATACTCATCCTGTGCATCCATCACAACAAGGGTGACCTAGCCCTTCAGATCGATTCTACGTCGTGCTACAAACGCCTACTTTAGTGATGGCAAAGGCGCCAACCCCATTTCCGACCTCTCTGTCTGGATCGCCGTCTTGAGCTTTTCCATCATCGGTGCGGGATCGAACCCTTCCTTTTTCTTCCCGAACCTGAGCGCAATCTGCTTGATCCCGTCTGTTCCGGCAACTGTCATTCTGTAGGCGGTTTGTGTGAGCGCAGACATGTCCGAAAGCGACTTCAACGAGAAGTTCTACGGACAATGACATCAGCAACGGCCTCGCAAAGCTCTCCTTGACTAGCTTACCTGTACGATCGTGCCCGACGGATCAATTCGAGCCAAAAATCTTCGCATGGGCTGTTCGCCGTCCGAAGGGTTCTTCTCCCGGTTCAGTTTGAGGATACACAGCTTCCAATCGCCCCATGTTGGTGCGGCTCCCTCTGGGCCAAACTTGCCAAAGCTGCCAATGGAAACCTTGCCCTGCCACAGAGTCTCTTCATCCTCTTCTCCAGCGCCAACGGTGAGATCCGCTTGAGGACCTGCATCGGCGGGCGCTTCTTCACTATCAGCATTTGCTGCGGTACTGTCTGCTGTCGGTGTAGCGGGTTTCGGCGCACTGAACGCAGCGGCGGTCGGCCCAAAGCTGAACGCGGGTCTCGGTGCGCTTTCTGTCGGCGTGGAGCCGGGCGGAGGGAAGGACGATTTAGGCGTTGTGCGAGGGATGTCTGCTCCAAAACTAAATCCTGCAGCGATCGGTTTCGAAGGCGTCGAAGACTCCGCCCCGGTCTTTCCATCGGTGCCATCCTTTTTCTCTGGAGTCTCTGTCTTGCCGAAACCGAAGCCAAAGGAAGCAGACGAAGTCCTCGGCTTGGGAGCAAAGGTGAATCCCGTCGTGGCTTTCGCAGATGGCGGAAGGTCCGAACTTGAACCCATGTTGAATGAAAACGTCGGCAACTTGCTGGGCGTTGTCGAGGCGGAAGACGGGGTGGAGGGTGCTTTGAACAGGAAGGACGATGGGCCCGTGCTTGATGGAGAAGGTACGATCATGCTATTGGCAATCGCAGGTTTCACCGTCGGCTTGATGGCAAAGATGCTGGACTGTTTCTGTGCCGATGATGGTGTTGCTGGCGCATCCTTTTCCGCCGTCTTCTCCTTGTTCTGTTCGTCAATAACGGCCTGAGCGAACAAGCTCGCACGACTGGATGGACGCTTCTCGGCTGATTCTGCGGCGGCACCATCGGTCTTCGAAGCCGCAGCGCCGAATGTCGGGAACGGTACTGACGATGTAGCGGCCGTAGTGGGAGTAGCGTAGGACACAGCGTCCTTTTTCTCTGTGGGCTGACCAAAGCTGAAACCCGCAAAAGGGGAAGGCTTCGCTGGTGCGCTTTCGCTTGATGGTAGCGTAGGCTTGAATCCTGCGGCCGGGCCGGCTGATGACGGAGTACTACCCGAGCTGGGACTCGGAAGCTTGAACCCGCCAACAGAAGGCAGCGCCGGCGTCGCGTCCTTTGACTGAGATGCAGGGAGGACGGGCTTGAATCCACTTGCCGTCGGGGCTGGAGTCGAAGACGATGGAGCCGGAAGCTTGAACCCTCCTGCACTTGGCATAGAGACGGGTGGCTTGGGCATCGCTGTTGGAGGTTTGCTGGCTTCGACCTTTTTATGCGGTGGTTCCATACTCGAAGTGTCCTCGTCCAAAACCGTTACATCCCGTTTCTTCGTCAGCGCCTGCACGCCATTGACCGACGACACGCTCTTCCCTGCCTTCTTCGCGATTTCATCCAAGTACCTGCTGTATTCCGCCTTGAGGCTCTCCAGTGCCGCGCCCAAGTTGATGAACGGATCATCTCGGATCTTCACCGACAAGGCTCGAACGGCAGATTCGTTCAACCCGCGCAACGACGTCAAGTATTCAACCTCTTTCTCGTCCGCCTTTGGTGTTGATGCTGGTTTGGCTGTTTCACTGGATGCCGCCGGTGAAGTCGAGCCGTTGACAGCTTTCGGAGTTTCAGCAGTTTTTGATGGCTCGACAGGCGTCGATTTGGCACCGAATGCGGAAGCCGGAGTCGCGTCCGACGAGGTACCGAATGATCCCAACGCCGTCGTCTTGGGTACAGGGGCGGGCGTGGATGTCACTGTCGAAGCCGGAGTGGCCGACTTTGCGGGCGCGGCGGGAGTGCCAAAGCTGAATCCCGAGAAGGGCGTCTTGCTTGCACTTGCGCTGGATGTTTCGCTCGTTACAGGTTTCGCCGGAGCGCTGGCTGTACTGCCGAATAGAGAAGCTGGAGGAGCGGTACTCGTGTTTGATGTTGATGCTGGTGTCGAGGTAGCCACTCCACTACCAAAGCTGAAGCCAGAGAAAGGTTTATCCGCCGGTGGAGTACTTGTCGTTGATGTAGATTTGGCTGGTGCCCCGAAGGCGAAAGGAGTCGTCGATGCAGGAACTGCAGATGAACTTGCTGGTGCGGCTGCTGCAGAACCGAAAGAAAAGCCCGATGATGCTGATGCTCCGAAAGCTGGAGCTGGTGCTGATGCGTTTGCCTGTCCGAATGCGAATGATGGTGTTGAGGTCGGTGCTGCACCCTACAGTGAAGCATTATCAGCATACGTTCTAGGCAATACTGATTAACCAACGTACTGCTATCTTTCTCTTCGGGATCCCTCGAATCCTGTGAAGTGAATCAGGGGACGATCAGATGCCGGCCGCTGGCCTTGAAATGTCATCGTGCTTACTGTCTTGTCGCAAGCACCTCCTTCGGTGCATCTCTAGCCACATTGCTCTCCTGTGTGCAGGAGTTCAGCAAGGCATTCACGGGACCCTAAACCGGAGTCGACTTACATCGTCCGAATCATCCCGTGCCCCTCGACCACTCTCTGCGTCATCCTTGGTCAGCTGGTCTTCCGCTCCTCGTTTTCCCATTGTTGATGACGGTGATGTTGCTGAATGTGTGGCTGTGAATACGGTGCATGAAGAAGTACAACTTGTCTTTCGTCACCGGCTGGAAGTGTCCAGGATCAGTGATCGATAGTCTAGTCAATGACGTGTTATATTTGAACAATAAACAGTGACCCTGAGTCTCTCGCGTTTCAGGGTGAAACTTCCATCAAACCATTGATGCAAGAACCATCGTACAGCTCCCAAGTGTTTTGTTGATGATCTGTCTCCCTTCATCTTCATGCGAGATTCTGTACAATAGAGACGGTCTCGATCTCTACGAGTCAAACATGCCGTCAATAGTCGTCCATAATACTATGTTCGAGCACTCCACCACTCATACGCTTCTCAGACGGGATGCGGCCGACGTCTTGAGGCCAAATTCAACGCAGAGGTTAGCACAGCTACTATGCTTCTACGCCACACCGTTCTGACTCTTGACTCAATACTATCTATCCAGGGTGACGCTGATCGTGGCAGCGCAAGTTGCTTCCGGGAGTATTACGCAGGTGGACAAAGACTGACTAACTTGCTCGGGTCATAGGGTATACATCGTGATCATTGCAATCTGTAAGCCTTTTTTGTATCCTCCCTGGCGCAATCCGTACCACTCCACAAAAACGAGGTATGCAGTGGCAGACAGTGATTATGCTGATACCTGGTCCCCGCGTCTCAGTGGTACGCCCTCATCTCATCCAGTAGTTTACCGCTTCTCTGTTGACTTCAACGAATGATCCGATCAACTCCATCTCCTTTTATCAGTGGTAAGTCATGCGGTTCTTGTGCGCTACTAACTATGCGTAAACCTTGACTGACACTCGTCCTTCCATCCTCAAAGGCATGGTGAGCAGGCGGTGGCCAGTGCTTCCTTGCGCAGCGGCTCGAACCCGAAATCCTTCGCCTTAGCTCCTTATCTAAACAAGTTGATATACCCTTTCAAATTGCTGGTATGTCAGCGAAAAGTAGGGATATGAAAGGGGGTCCCATCTGACTTCGTAATACCCAGGTTGTCGGAATGCACGAGGTGTAAGTCCAGGGATCAAGATCATCAGATGGAGGGTCGAGGCTGATCTTCCTTCGTCCTGCTTGTTGGTGGACATGACAGATCCCATGCCATCGCAGGCGTAAGATACCATCCGTACGCCACTGAACGGGCCGCGACTGATGTGATCTTCCCCTCAATCATAGGTACTCACCTGTGCCGTAGTGGAATCCATCCAACTCGACCCAGACGAAGGCGGCGCAACGCGCATGCGAGGCGGTGTTCCGGCTGTACGTGAATCTCCATTTCTTCGGGAATGCATCTCCAGCGAGCTGACGAGTTTGGGCGGCCGACTGTGGCTAGATCACCCTGCCCGCTGGATACCTGGGAAGTAGTTTAATTGGAGCTGTTCTGATCGCGTGTGTGAGTCGAGCTAGGCAGGGAGTGTCCTTTCAGAAGTTTGCGCTTACTGGAACTTGGCCACTCTTCAGGGTTTCGACATCAATGCCAGTAAAATGTGAGCTCTGGACTTCCTGCAATGATCGGCCTCTGGAATCGAATGAAACTGACCGTTGGCTGTATCCGACCTAGTGCGACATGCTGCCTGGCGTTCGGGTTCCTTTTAACTTTATGGTGGGCAAGGAAATCGTGGATCGCGTACTTTACAATCGCCTTCTTCGCTGCTTTGCTGGTCGTAAGTGTCGTTCTCATCGGTCAACCAAAACCCCGCTTCGAATTCAATGACACCTTCTCCCAGACCTGCTGGCTCGTCGGCGAGTCTGTTCCTCTGCGCTTCCTGGTCTTGTTCATCGGTGTTATGAGCTGCTTCTACGCCATGTGGGATATCATCGATGGTAAGTTTTCTATGAGTGTAATGCTGGCGGCCTATAGACTGAGTCGGTCCCGCTTTCGCGCTTTGGAAAGATACAATCGCTCGGAAATTGAACAGCAGTGACGCTTCAGAGTTTGCGGAAATAATCGGTTTCTTTGGTCCTCGCGTATGGGGTAGGTCATTGATTGATGATTCGAGTTTGGATAAGACTGACAAGTGACTGTCCCCTTCAGGCTTCATTTGGCTCTTCAATTCCGCATTGTGTGGGTTCTGCAGGTTAGGCGCAAAGCTGCTGATGCTGATGATGCAACGAGATCAGTTTTCGCTGCAGGCATTCTCGTCGGCTTGGCCGCTTACAAGCGAGACTGGCGACAACAGCGAGAAGCGGTGGGTGGCGGTCGTTGCTCCTGTCAGATCTTCGTCTTTTGAGCGCTGATGATTGTCGATCGTTGATAGGCTCAAAGATTTATGGGTGGTAGGCGTTCCAACCAAAGAATACATTGCCCTCGACGACTTATGCATCTCCTTCTGCATCAGGAACACCCTAAAGGACATCTATTCCACCATCTTCCCCTGACTCTGGTGTCCTCCGACGCTCCAACAGAAGCCCCGTTCGTCAGAGATGAGAGCTTGATCACATGGGGGAATACGGTCATAATACAACAATTCGCAAAGTCGTTTGTGTAAGCTACATATCCGAGAAATCTGGGAATACAACCAATTTGAAGTTCCACTCGTATACAAATGCCAAAAAATACAGTCGCAAAGACAGAGACAGAGAGTGTCGCCATATGTGTCGAGTAACTACAACCGTACGACAGACCTGGAATACCAGCAACGTGGTTTGTGGACGAGGCGCAGACGGGCCAATTTACATGGCCATGGCCGTCAAATGACGAGCGTTATCGTTGCCTGTGGAGCGGGAACTCAGTCCCGAACCCACAGAGCGAGAGGTATACTCACGTGGTGAATTGTTTGCCAAAACTTCTCCGCCCAATTTGAGACAGTAGACTTGGTACGATTCCGCGAGAGATCCCGCTGGACGAATGGCAAAGGTATCTCAACGCCAACGTGTTTTTCTACTCCATCCGCTGCTTCTTTGATTGCTTTTACGACTTTCTCCCTGCTATGTCTGATCGCTTTGTCGACGTCGAGAGCCAGCTCTTGCAGATGCTGATCAGCGGTCTCAAAAAGAGCAGACAATTCAGATCGAATGCGTCTCTTGATTGCATCCGTCTCTTCGAAAATTCCTGCCGCTTGACCTGTAATCAACTTCCGGCCGCTGTTTCGGGTAGGCAGCGATCTCGACAGCGGATCGACGTACTTAAAGATGAGTCGAGCGAGAGCGTCATGGCCTGAGCGGAAGGCGTGGTCCATCGCGGTCGTCAATGCCAGGCTGTACTCGAAGAAGTGATCGTACCAGGTCGCCATGTCGACAGGAAGTACTTGGGAAGCCGTTTGACCAGCGATTAGAATCCGATTCTCGTCCCCTGTCTCGAATATACTTGGTCCTTCGTCCGGAACGGCATTTGTGGGATCGTCATTTCCGCCCTGGCTTTCATGTCGAGGCTGGTCGTAAGATAGCCCTCGTTTGACACATGCTTCGAAGCCGCTTCGCGATGTGGAGCTAGCAGTCGTCGAAGGACTGATGACCGAAGCGGATGGTCCCTCTTCGCAAGGCGAGGCAATGCTTGACGGATCATTGAGCCTTGTCGCGTCTTCTTGGGCGAAAGTGGACCTGATCACGTTCTCACTCGTCATCTCGGGGTCAGACGAAGGCTGCCACGAATCTGTCGTCACCATTTCCGGCGCAGAAGCGGCTATCGGCATATCTGTATTGTCGACGTGTATGCATTGGAAGTGGGAGCTCTGTCCGAACGTTTCTGGTGTTGCCGTACAAGTGACAAGGACCGGCTTTCCCACGGTTCGAGTGGAGTGTGAATCGTTCTCGGTGGCGGATGCCCTTTCGGGGACGATGCTCGGAAGTTGCGTGAACACAATGAACGCGAGAGCGACACAGGTAACTCTGGAAGCGCAGGATGTATTTAGGATGAATCATCTCATCAATCGTTTCAATCGTGGGCACAGCGACTTACAGTGCCATCACATGATAGGGTAGCTGCAGATAAAGCGCAGGCCTAGATCCTCTCGAGGATGCTCCTTCCAGCGATTCTTGAGCCGTGGCCTGTGATACCGCCGATTCCACCTTAGACGAGATCTCTTGCTGAAGTGGCATGTAGTCGAAAGTCAGGTCCCGCTCAGGAGCGATTCCGGTCAACCTGGCTGTTTCGGTAGTGTTCGTTGCCGCCTGAATAACGATTTGTCCACGGATTCGAGCTTCGGATACGGCATCAAGCCAATCGCGCTGTACCGGACAATTGGTGCGTATTTCAATCAGCCTGGCAGTCAGACTCGAAGGAGCTCCAGCCGATTCCCAAGGAAGGTCGTCGGTCGAGTCGTCGACCGAATCACAATATGCATCGGTAGCATTCAACCGCTCGTATCCGTCCGTGTCAGAATCGACGACGCGTTCCGGGAGTCCGACGAGCTGCTCCGTGAATTGCTCCTGCTTGGCGTCCTGCTGCCTCTCGCATAGCTCTGGGTGCTCGTCGTCTGCGACAGGTTCGATGCTGGAATCGAAGCTACGCTTTCCCCGCTGATCGATTCCGTCACCGAAGAACTCGACCCTTTCCCGCTTCTCACCTCTTCTACCGTCGAGAGGGTAGGTAGAAAAGGCATGATGAGCTGCTGCTCCGCTGTCCACGTTATTGTCGGCGACAAGGGACCGCGAGTGAGATCCGACAGCTGAGTTGGCGAGAAGGACATAGTCGTCTTCCGGTAGTTGTTGATTGTCGACACGAAAATTATGCTGCGTCGGACGAGTGTCGGACGAGGCGTTCGACTGCTCTGTGAGAGGCAAGAGCGGGGTAGACGAAGTGATGGTTTCGACGGATTCCGCTCCGAAGTCAGCGGCAATACGAGGGAAGACAAGCTCGACTTGGGAATCGCTGAGTTGCACTATGGATTGACCTTGTGCTGCTGCCAGCTGCTTTCGTGAGTGTTTGCTGAGGTGTGCTTCCGTCAAAGTAGACGATCGACTATGCTTCGGGGTTCCTGCATTGGCCAATCCTCGAGAGAAGCTCCCTGGGACGGTACTTCGCGTACTGTTTGAAGGTGTAGTCTCCTCGGGATCCGTCCAAGACTGATCGGTCACGTATTCATAAGTCTTGCTGTCGGCAGGTTGCGCATCGTCACTTTCGTTGGCGGAATCGGAGAAAGCATCGAACTCAGATTCGCTGTGCACAGCGGAAGCGGTGTTCAGTGGGGAAAGGCCGTTCAGACTATCGTTTTCCTCCTCGTCTCCTGATGCCAAATCATCGAGGACGCTGGTACCGGTGTCTCCGGAGCTGACGGTCGCCCAAGAACCTTCAAGATCGGAATCGGCAATAGACGACGCTGCGTAATCGGTATCGATTTTCACAAGTAGCTTGTCATCAGGGTCTTGGATCTGTCCGCCATCGCTTGCCTGCACGGGCATATTGTGCGTCTGGTGGTTGTCCGGATCCTTCGTCTTCGACGGTGTATAATTATGATCATCGGGCATGGTCGTTTCCGACGGAGAAAACATCTTCAAGATGACCTGAAGCCAAGACAACCAGGATTTGCTTAGACCCCTTCGTGAATCGGTAGTCAAACCCTGAAAAGGCTTACGGGGAGCACCGCTGCGTTCACGAACGACCTGCAGTAACGTTTCAGTCTACGAAGACAGGGACGCGACCCCTCCAATCAGGAAAGATGCCTTTGGTTCGACCCGTGCATCCTGCGGGGTCAGCCGATCTTTATCTTGACTGATCTGCCCTGGATTACCTGATGCGCTATACCGCCGCGGCGGATGCTTCTTGGGCCGTCGATTATCGCTTTATCGCTCTCGGTCAACCTGTCCCGAACTGGCTCGATGGGACCGCCGACCTCGATGATTTTGTCTGAAGGTTGTAGATGGCCTAAGGAGCCTTCAAACAGTCTTGCTAGCCCTGAAACAGCCTTCTGAGCAGCATGCAAGCATGAAGAAACGCTAGAGAGCGTTCACTCACGGAGGGACAAACGGAAGCGCTAGTGTCTCAGATTACTCATCACGACAACTTGCTCTTCGAAGAGCAGCTTGAAGAGCAGTCTAGTGAGCTAGTGAAGCCGTGAGGTTTGTTCAGCAGCACATCGGGTCTCCCCGTTGCCTTTTCCTTTTCATCAGTATAGCAATCTCCCATTTGGCCTTATTCTTGTAAATGTACATCGCCCTTTCGTGGCGAAACGATTGCGTGGCATTTCGACTAGCTTGAGGCGTCATATGCCTCGAGAATTGAGCGTTTGAGCGCATACATGCTGCTTATGGCACTGTAGTGCTACACATTTCTCGCCCCCATCGGAACATCCGAAGACGCGGGGCGGAGCCTTCTACTCGTTCCACGCGAGCAGACCCATAACGAGGACACCAAAGAGCATGCAAGCGTACTTATCGAGACATCAGACACTGACCTACTTGCCTGGAACGATTCTTCGCGAAGGCTCACCTCTTTGATTGCCTGTTTCATGCTTCGACTTTCGTCCAGTAATTCTGGGATGACGGAGACCGATGCGATATACAAGAATCCTTCAGAGGCACAGGTAAGGATCAGTCGTATACCGTGCGCGACTGCTACCGGGACTCACCTCCTGCTGTCGCGGGAATCACGAGGTCGGAAGGCAGAACAGAAGTACCGAGGAAGCCGGGCCCCTTGCCGGCGACCACAGCGGCGAGATCGATGCCCTTGTCAATAGCAACGCTTCCCGCTCCTGCACTTTCGGCTATCCAGATGCCAAGGAAAGTCCCGACGAAGGCTCCCACGGCGGTGAAGAATTGCGATGCCATAGCTTGCCGCTTGGTCAGTCCCGATTTGATGAGGATGGAGTAATCGGCAATCTAGAGACGGCATGGAGGGTCAGTCTTGCGCGAAGAGGTTGAGAGCTGAACTGAACCTACCTCATGCGGAATCTCGTGACAGAATGTAGCGAAGGTTGAGACCGCACCCAGTTGCGGGCTTGCATAGAAGGAAGCAGCCATGGCCTGCAGACTGATGTTCAGCAAGTGAAAACGTGGTTGGTACATCAACGTACCAAGCCATCCGTGATGTTGTGAGCTTAGGAAGTTGGGGTACAGGCTTCCTCAGTCGTCGCGACCCCAAAGTCGAAAGCACTCACTGAAGTCACCGAACAGGTTGAGGTATGCAGATAGCTTCAAGCTTGCACTGGCCTCTTTCTGTGTACTTTCGACTTCCGCCGTCTCGGCTGCCTTCTCCCCTTTGGCTCGGGATCGCAGACCGTCGGAGGATGATACTGGCTCTACAGCGGTAGAGCTTGCTTGGACCTTTTCGGAAGGCTCGATTTGAGGACCCGCGTGATGGTGGTGATGCGAATGACCTTTCGAAGACCCGTCACCAGCGGTGGAGCTGAGGACACGCATCGTCTTATCGAGGAAGAAGAAGGCGAAGAATCCCGCAAAGATTGCGGCCTGTTCGACGGAACCATCACATTTGATCAGTACGATCATTTCCTTCGTTTCCTTTTCTGAGCTGAACTCACTCCAATGATAACATTCCTCTTCCCTTCAACCATGACGACGCTCACACCCGGCGTCTCCAGCGTACCCCCTGCAGGAGCAGCTGGATTGCCCGATTCTCCTCCCATGAATGCATGAGGTATCAGGTGGAAGAACACATCACCAAGAAGGCCTCCGATCGCAAAGGCGATAAAGTTGTGCAATGAAGAGAGATCCAGCTAGGGTGACGAGATCGACGTCAGATCAACTCGTCCATTGCCGCAAGGCCATATGAGAGGTCGCTCACGTTGGCAGGCACAAAGGCCAATATAAAGTTGGGGAATCTGCCGAAAGGCATGAGTTGTCTGATGGGCTGCGTTCAGTCAGAGCGGAGAGCGAAGACGCACGATGAGATGTAGAAGGTTGCTAGAACTTAGCGATGAATGGATGAATTGTATCAGCGGTCAACGGTGCCAAACGACCTGTCGCGCAGCAGGACTTACTCGAATTCCACCTCGCATCAAACGGGAACAACTTCGCGAAAGCCCACGATTGGAAGCCAGAGTGCGAACTGCTTGCCCCGGACTCTGCTTGATGCTTGATCTTTGACAGCGTTTTGATAAGTGGCAGATGGAGAAGTTCACTTTCCTGTTCACAAGACAGTCTAATCAGCGTTTCCTCGCTGAAGCGGGCAGTGAATCCCTGCAGCCCACTCACATAGATGGTCCTGTTTGCCGCCAGCGCGAGGGGCACGCAGAAGCCCAGTACAGCGGCCCCGATCAATGCCTGTCGTTTCATTGCGAGTGGTGTCTAATCTGGTACGTATACTACAACCTCTTGCTACTCCAGCTCTTCACACTCTCCAAGTCGCGTCAAGTCCTTTGTCCGCGCGGTTCGATCACTCAATTCGGTGTCTAATCGGGAAGTGAACACTGTGTTCGCGTGATGACGCAATGGTCGACATTGTAGGGAGTGTAGGGAGCTGCGCTGGGGTGGTCATTTACTGTTGAGCTTGCCACCCCGCCTCCGGACTGTGACGATGAGTTCATGTGGAAGCGGAGAGAACGGCGAATTGGTAGTTTCAGTTCAAGTTCTGAATGAAAGACATCGAATGATCCGATGATCTGGTCTTGCTCCACACAGCTGGGACTCCATGACGCCAGGCTTCTTAGCTCAATGCTGTTGTCTACGATGAACGACATGCTGATGGGCTGAACGCCCTCCATCTCAAATTGGCATGTTGTTATCGTACAGGAGCTCGCTGGCACAAAAGGTTCAGGTAATCGTTGTATGCCATATTCAAGCTTTATAGACTACCTCTTTGTAATTCTTCGCCTGAATTCAGCGAGCGATCAGCGAAACAGATGCGCAATACTGGTTAGAAGTACGCACCAAGCTCCCGGTATCGCTCCTTCCTGAACGGATCAATACGCTCCAAATCCCTCAGCCAACGTTGCATGTCGATGCTTGCCTGCAGGCGTTGTTCAGACGGTAGCTTGCCGGACCGTACCAGTAACTGGGTATAGTGCACCAGAGACTCCAATGGCCCTGTCGGCCCGCATGAAATATCAGCGAAGTGGCCCGTCTGCCAGAACAGTTCTCTTACATTTTGAATCTGGCTCTGCTTCCAGCAGCTCTTTGATTTGGGAGATCTCCCTCTGCAGCGTCGGGACATCCTCTCCTGGAAAGGATCATCTATATCAGATGCTGGGCCCGATTTTCGGTCGAGACGTCCTCACCGCCGCCCACCAGCCACCGATGGTACAGCCATCCAGACTGATCCGCTGGATCGGTCCACAACGCTTGAGTCACCAGTCCGAACTCTGTTTAAGGGATAGGGAAATGTGAGTCCCGCAGAACCTATAAGGAAACCGATGGAATCACCTTTCTCCCGCATCTTCTGGATCTCCGCTTCGGCATCTCCCACCTCACCATTAGCACATTTTCTAAGCGAATCCCACACCTTTCCCAGCTCTTTCGTACGTTGGTGCCAAGCCGAAAAATTGGAGAAATTGGATTCAATCTTTTTCGTCGTGTACTTAATCTCCGTTTCTGGTGTCTTTGCTGGACGGAAAGTTGCTGGCAGGGAGGAGAGCACGTAGCGCCGGTAGTCCCATGCGTGAACTGAGAGTCGAGTTAAAGCGGATACGTTCAACGACGCAAGGTGCAGACTTACAATTCCGAGAATCGGCTTCCAGCATCTTCTCGACAAGCAAGAGCTCTCGACCCCATGCCTCCTTCTTCCAACCTTCGGCATCGTTCTCCTCGGCATCTGCATTCGCAGTTGAAGTTGTAGGTTTTGGCGTCTGCGAGTCGTCTCGGTCGACCTCGTGCTCTGCGGACATTGCCGGCGTATCTGAACTGTGACCATTGACCTGGACCTGCTGCCCATCGGTCTCTGTTCTCCTTCCCGGCCCGTCGGGTACGTGTTCCAGACACCACTTCCGATGCGTCCAGATCCAATATACCTTGGGGTGGATCTTGAGGTATAGCGTGGTCAACCGCAGATCTGAATTCAGGACGTGATACCGCTCGTCGGGCGTTCTATGCGCAGAAGGACGTGATGTTAGCAGCGAATCTGAGTCAGGGATGGAAAACATACGCTTTTGGAAACAGGCCTTCCAACATGATTGTCCGCCGATAATTCCATATTGTGTAAAATTCCGGGTTGAGGTCAAGGACGCGATTCGTAAGATCGAATGCGTCTTGTGTATAGTCTCTGTTGGCCTTCTACTTGCATTCATAGAGGTCAACACTGCGTCACGGGCGAACGAGACAGGCCAAGATTCAACGTAGGTTGAAATTGACTTACTCGAGTCAAACACTCGTCCACCAGTGTCCGATACTGCTTGATCTGCTCCGCATCTTCTGCTCGTTTTTTGTCTTCGTCCTCCTTTGAGAGTTTTGTACGCTTGACGCCATGCTATGAAGAAGGCGGAGAGCCGAGTTAGCCGTGCATGCCCGCGAAAGACGTCTTGAAACTACGAACCATACTGGCGCCGTTTTTTCTGGTCTTCGAGTCCTTGGCAGATCAGGCAGCAGACTGTGTGAGGAGGGACCGTGGCTCTCTGGGGTGTCTGGGGGACGCCCGCAGAGCTGTCTGTAGACCACTGCATCATGAGCACCTTGGTCCTTGCATCGACTTCCGGAGAGACTACTTGCCGGTCAGAGTTGGAGGAGTTGGCTCGGCTTGAACGCGACGCGCTTTGATTCGGGCCGATCGTGATCCGCGATGAAGGTGATAAAGTTCGAGTGATATCGTCTTCTTCCTTCTCAGTAGATATATAGATCCTTTTCAAGAACAATCCGTTCAGACCCGGCCTTGAGATTTTCCGCCAACGACGATGACCGCCACTCGAAACTCACCCGCCCAAAGTGCCCTGCTCGAATTCGCAGAAAGCCTGGTCAAAGACCACATGTCCAAGTAAGCAAGCCCGCTGTCTGTTGCTGTTTCACCCAACTTGACCAGTGTCTGCCGAACGCTTACCATGATATCCTCCCCATGACCAGATACGATCCGAGTCATGACTGGTACCATGGTTTGTCACTCTTACTAGGCGGGCGCCGTACTCGGCTGACTTCTCTCGCTGGTGATGCTAGTGGATCGAGTACGGCGGACTGCTCTCAAACTCGCCAAAGCCCTTCAGACCGATCGCAGCTCAGCCGAACGAGGCTACAACGCACCTGACATGCTGCTAGTCGAATTGATTGCCTTGTTCCACGATATGGCAGATGGTGAGTGCTTTCCATCTCCCTCGGAACACTCGCGCAGGACTGGTCAAGCTAAATCCTTCTCCCACTCTGCACAGCCAAATATACCGAAACATCATCTCTGGAATCCACCCTCGCCCCTTTCCTCACCTCAACAGAAGCAACATCCATGCTCACCGAACGACAAAAATCCCTTCTTTTGAGTATCATCCCGCGCATCTCGTGGTCGACGGAAAAGAAGCTTCGTGCAGCTGGGCGATGGGACGGTATCGTTGCCGAGATGCAGAGGGATGGGGGATGGAGTGAGCTCGCAGTAGTACAGGACGCAGATAGGCTCGACGCCATTGGCGCCTTTGGTGTAAGTGTCATCCGATATCCCGTCACGTGCATCGACTGATAGAAGAACATGTCGCAGATCATGCGATGTTGTGCATATTCCTCGGCGACAAATCGCCCACTATACGTTCCTTCACAGATAGCCAGCGGCGACGCCGACTTTGCCGGTATTAACGACTCACACAAAGCTCTTGTCGACTCGTCCGCTATTCAGCACTTCCACGACAAGCTACTGCACATCAAGGACAGGATGAAGGTACGTCTTGCGGAATGCGTTATTGCGAAGCTAAGATCGATGAATCCCACTAAATTCCTATCGGTGTCAGACCCCTCTCGGCAAACAAGAAGCTCAGTGGAGGCACGAGACCGTAAGTCAAACAAGGCGTGCGGCTAAGCACTGTGAAGAACGTTGCTGACACGAGTCTATCGCGAGCAGATGTTGCACTTCCTTCAGGAGATCGACCACGAATTTGCAGCATAGCATAAGCTTCAGTCATGTTCGTATATGATGTGATTTCATTGCTACATAATACAAATTCTACTTTGGTCGGGCGATTTCTTTGTGATTATACACTGCTTGCCGTTTATTCGTTTCTACAATGATAGCTATGCAATTCTATGCAGGGCGTTAATAGTTCGTTATCGATTCGTGTGCAGTTGCATAATGGCGAGGTGGCACGATGGAGTCTTCTATGAACACTTGTACCCTCGGTGTTCGGACGGGTTGCGCGGAATCCATCCATAACTCAGCCCAGCCTGATAGCTCCACTCGGCGGGCTGCAAGGCAAACGGGCAAAGATCAACATGGGTACGCTTCTGCCAGCGGACCGGTGTATGACTTACTGCTGCCTTCCAAGTCCAGAAGATCCAACCTTGTCCTCGGTTCTCGAAAGTCTGAGTCTGGGTGTCCCAGAAGTCTCGTAGGAAGGTCTTGTATTCGCTATGAGCAGGACGAAGTCTTGTCAGCATCTAGATCTCCCGCCGCGGCTGACGAGCAACCTACTCGGAGAAAGAAGATCCGTCCCCGGTGAAAGGCCAACATACGCCTACTTGCGAAGATCCGGGGTAGGTACCTGACAGGAACGTGTGGTAAGCACGAGCTAGAGGTTGACTGTTGCTTTGCTGACGTACCATCATATCGCGCACCGATACCGCGACCGTTGAGCCATCGAGCGCAGTCGTATGCAGCCAAACCTGCAAGCAGGCGATGTTAGAGATCGAGACTCAGGCTGCAGGTCGCGCCGTGCTCACTCCACTCTCCGATAACAGCCCAGTTCGGGGCGGAAGCCAGAGTGTCACCGTAACTGCAAGCGGCATTGAGGTGATCGCCCCAGCTTCGTCGTACTTCGGCATCGCTGAACACAGAGTAGTAATGGCTATGATCGCATGCTAGTATTAGCTATGATCCTGCGACGGAACATGAAGGGCAGCTCACTGATCCAGCATCACATCGGAAGTTTGAGGGTAGTTGAAAGCGCCGTTCCAGAATGACGGAGGCTGGAAAGCATCATGGTAGATGACCTGTAGCAGTATTCTGGTGAACGCTTGTCCGTCGATTCTTTTACTCGAGACTTACCAGCAGTCCTCCTCGATCCCTGACATCGTAGTAGGCATCAACTAGAGAAAGACAATAGTTAGCCTTGATGAGCGAGCATTCCGAGGCCGTCGCCGTTTCATTCCTTACTGTTGAATTGTCTTGCGGTGTCCCGGAGATTGTCGCTGAGGAAACCCGCAGGTTCATTGAGAACGGCCTGTTTTCAAGGGTAAGCGCTCAGACTCAGCTGCCATCAAGCTTGTACCACATACGATGGCGGTCACGACACCGTAATATTGCCCGTTCGAGAATTCCCCGGCAAGGCTTTGAACTACACCCCGGGTCCGATCGACATTTCGCTGGTCATCTGCCCAGTTGGCGGAGCCTCGTCGGCCGGAATTGTCGAAACCCTGTTCATTACCGGCACGTATTCCGGTCAGTGCCCAACTTCCGTAGGTGCCTTCAATACACTCACGTTCTGGCTACCAGGGGCCCCGTGTACATCGATCTATGAGGAGAATAATATGTCAGGAGACGATTCAGAACACTAGACAAGCAGCCTTACGATAACCTTGATACCGTACTGCCTGGCCCAGTCGATTGCCCGGTAGAGATAATCTTTTGCGCCCTGGATGTACGGTTCGCCTCCGCTCACATCGAAAGCCCAAAATCCGATAGGCAACCGGACGTGATCTGTATTGCGAAACTATTCAATAACTGGTATCTGAAGTGCGTAATCCCGCAGCACTCACTGAGGCCGGCATCCCTGATCTGACGGAAATCGTCTTCGGTGATCCAGGTGTCCCTGGGTAGTGAGAACACATTGGAGACCTCAACAAAAGACGCCTGATCTGAGAAAAGTCGCTCACCAATGATTTCGCAGAGCATTCGCGGCCGCTCCCCGATCCTGGTTTTGCGCAAAGGTATATTCGTCGACAATGCTGCCATCTAGGTTCTCGAACAACCAAGGGGTAATGAATGGCTCTATGAGAAGAAAGAGCGGCAGCTGTTAATCACGGTTTGACAAGACGTATGCAAGAGAACGTACCCAAAAGAAGCCATCCGCCGAGATTTACACCCCGGATGTCACTACCGCCGTAGTCGAAACCAGTGTCCCGCTTGGAGAGGGTCTCGTTGAATTGCCGTTCGATGACAGTCGTTCCAGCCTTTAGAGTAGGTGCAGCATTGGTCGAGACTGCAGCTGCCACAAGCGCAGAGGCGAGTGACAGTATTCGGGAAAAAAACATAGGTGTCGATTATGACCGCTGGACAGTTGGGTAGTGCGGTGGTGGAGGCAGTGCATGAAGCCCAGTGGAGGGGTATGCGGGAGGAGGAGAGTATATATACGTACCCAGAACGGGATGCTTCGTCCTTGTCCGTCTCCTTGTCGCTGACGAGCCACGGTACCACCTAGCTCGGCAGGTACAAGCGGATCAGCTAGCGGATCTCAAGAGAAGCTTCCAAGTGCATACCTTAGTCCGATAGCAATTCCGGAGACAACAGGTAGGTCAGGTGCCGGTGAAGATAGCGAGGGCACAAATGGAGAAGGTGGGGAGGAAAAGGTTTGGCAATCGACAGTCCCCGAATATGCTGCCGGCGAAATGAGCGATATCAGGATAGCGCCAACATCGTGCGAATCCAGCCATCCTGGGAGCGCTAGTCTCTGCTCCAGAACACTTGTCGCCAAAGACGCTCGGCGTGATGTCTTGATCCTTTCAGTCTTTGGCTTGTGAATCGGGGATGTCAAAGGATGTCGGAGGGAGACGGAGGCCAAACAGGGGTTCCGAGCCATGTGTGACAGGCCGCAGTAGAGTAGTAGCAGAGCTCAAGGTCAAGGTCGTACCTCGTCGGAAGAAAAAGTAACATGAGAGGCTCACGAGAGATGAATCGGCCATCCCATTACTCGGGACGACTGCGGGATGCATAGAAGTCGATCTGAAGCCAATGCCGCGCTGACTACATAACATGTGATGCTGACGTAGGATTAGCTCGGTAGCTTCATGAAACCCCGAGGCGAATCCGCAGCCAGTCTAGCAGCTACTGCTTGGTCCAGGGTGCTGCCTTATCGAGCCTTGGCTTGCTGCTTCCAGTTCCCTTCCTCAAATGCTCAACCCTAAGCTCGATCTTCCGAGGAAAGCGAGTCCTGTACATGACCTGACGCTTTCAGATGCTGCCCTTAAATTCCTGCGAGTGCCAGAAGCCACGCTGAATATTAGCTGCTCATGTTTCAGACCCCGGAAGATAGCGCCTGGTTAGTCTCATGTGGAGCTCCAGACGGAGACTATAATCAACCTCAAGACTACATACCTGCTATACCCAGAATAACCTTTTGCGATGGCTCTGCGCGCTCTGTGCCTCGATACGACAGTAGCACGGCGACGCGAGTTTGGATCGAGCCTGACTGAATGGTGAACAGCTGACGCTCCCAGTACGGGGCCATCATTCGCATTCCCTCGTGATCTCGCAGAAGCGGTACGAATGGGTGCCAGAAGCTGCCCGGGTGGGGTTGCGCGGTATGCTACGAGCTATCCAAATCATGCGTGGATGATGTGGTGTCAGTTATCCTTTGAGTAGCATGATGCAAGCCGAAAGATCGAGTCTCTTTATAGAAAGCCGGCGTGCAGGGCGCAATTTGCATCTCGCAAGCGCCGATTCACCGCTTATTCAAGCATTGGCGAGCGAACTTCTGAACACGACACGAATGAACCTGTCGAAGTTCGAGGGTGTCTCCCGACCTGCAGGAGGCCGTTGGCACAGTCGTAGACTGATAAGTGATACTCAAGCTCAGCCCGCATTCCAGTGATTAGGATATATCTTACAATCTACAAGTTCTCGTTCGAGACGCTCTATTCAGGGCTGTTGACATTGCGTGTGTTGCAATACGTATGCCTAGACCTTCCCCGTTTGTCTTCGGAAGGTGATGACGACCCACCACACAAAGAGGATCGTTCGCTGGGCGTAATGCAGCGAGAACTGTATCTCACCTCGCTCATTAACTGTCAGAGGCTCCAATGCAATGCCGCTCATTCTTGTCTCCTCCCAATCTATATAGATGCTGTTATGCTGTATGACTCCTTCCACCTTTCCAGACCTGGTGCGACTAGCCTGGTTCGGTGTCCGACTGGATTCGCAACGTCACAGGAAATACGACACGGCCTGGAATTTCGTTTATGGTTAGCTGAGAGCCAACCTCCACCTTAAGCGGTAAACCTACCTTGCTTGCTTGTACTTCAGCTTGATTTGGTCCGTCCCGCTGTTGTGGAGGTGGAGATTAGCATCGCAGAAGATGAGTGATTGATAGGGTGTCATACATCATTTTCTGGTGCAGCCTCAAACACCTGTAGTAAGGAAACCGATCAGATACAGGTCTTTCCTCTACTTCAACGGCGCGACTCACATTGAAGAACTTGCCACCGCCTGGTGAAACCTCTAATACACTGGCCATATTACCGCATCTGATGACGTCAATCAGGATGAGCATTCGTCGTTACAACGGTCCACGTCGAACTTACCTATAGCAGTAATTTGGTGCGCTCCATACTGTACTCAGCTTGTTATCGTACATCACTGAATAGCCCTCCATGCACAGCTGATGCGCGCGCAGAATATGTTCCATTCCGTTTATCTCCAAGAACTTTTTGACGATGGATGATCCGAAAGTATAACCCGCTCCTCTGGCAAATGGATGCGTTCAGTAATGCAGCTAGCATATCTGATCCGCTGGAACTCACCTTGGACTGATCGCGAATTCCTCCTTGTCTGGATCTGGATCTGACCACACTAGATCCGCCAACGGACCTTCATGTGGTATCTCTGCAATTCTGATTGTATCAGCAACGTGCTGATACGATGGACTCCTGGACCAACCTCTGAAACGATCAAGAACTTTGATTTGGTCGATGCAGTGTATTGATGGAGACAGCCCTGCGCGTCGGAGGTTAGCCTTGACGTTCAAAGCCAGTGCTACGCAATCAATTGAGACGGAATCTTACCGCCATGTACGCAGAATATCCGGTCGTCTATTACCACGCTGAGGGTGAGAAAGTCGAACATGTCCGTAAAGTATTGCCACACAACCGGCGACCCGTATTTCCGCACGCATTCCGTGTAGAAGCCATATGTCTGGATTGACGGGAGACGATAAGTAAAGATTGCCAACTATATGATTCTTGTCTCCACGCAGCACCGTCCGGGGCGAGCTTGCAATCTTCAGTTATCCATTCTTCGCCCGGGTTGACCTCGCTCCAATCTTCGGATCCCCATTCCGCCCGAAGCAGACAAACAGACACAGCTGCATATGAGCGGTTTGTTCACGAGATCTGCCAAGAACCAAAACAGTGAACCCGGAAGACGATGCTGGGGGCCCAAGACGGAATTGTCATTGTTTGTTCCAGGTTTGAATTCTTTCATCCTCAATTGCTGCCATTTGCCCTCTCGATGTCCCCCCCTCGCGCTGCCCTTGGACCACTAAGGCGAGGTCCATCACAAAGTGAAGGCGGAATATGTCACTCACCTGTGTTACGGCTCTTGTTTCGTGATTACCCCTGATCAATTGCACTCTTTCCGGATAGCGCAGCTTCAGGCATGTCAACAGGGATATCGTTTCGACTGAGTGAAGCCCTCTATCGACATAGTCACCTGGGATCAATGCGTTGTCAGTGTCGTTGTTCATACCAGTACCGAGAACATACCTAGGAAGAGGTAATTTGTACTTGGAGCTTGTCCCCCTACACGAAAAGCTTCTATCAGGTCATGGAACTGGCTGATACCGAATGTGATGTTAGGACGCCTATAGAGCACGAGGAGCAAGTCGGAGGCACGAGCGTACTTACCCATGTATATCCCCTACGACCGTCACTGGGGCAGAGACATGCACAACATTGCTTTCCCGCATCAACACCTCCTTGGTCTTTTCACATATCTCCCGCAACAATGCTTCCCCAAGTAGCTGCTTATTGTAGACTTGCTCTATGCATTGGTCGAGATCGAAGGGCGCCATGCGGTCTATCCGAGGGCAATACTACACGGGGAATGTGGTCGAGGTGTCGAGGTCCGAGAAGGAGAAGACGCGACGGGGTGTATCTGGCGGAATGACAGGTCGCCGTAGCTGCAGATAGTTCGGCTTTTGGGAGGGTGCTTTGCATACCAGGACTTGGAGAGGTGGGGGACAGACCACGAATGTGTTGGCAAAGTCAAGAAAGTATGTCTCGCGTTGTTGAATGCTTCATGATGTGAGATCTACCGCCACTGCTCCCGCGCGCGTCGATTGCCCGGAACTTTGGTGAGGTAATCCCAGATACCCATGTCATTCCCTCTTATACTGCCTAGAATGATAAGTTCATCCTAGACTGCGCTGTCGTAAGGGACTTTGCTGGATACTTGCTGGAACGTACCGATCTCTATACGTATTATATCCTCTATGCATTTACAACTCAACGGCAAAACGGACCCAGCCCTTCTTCGGACCACTTGAGGCCCCCGACAATGGCCAAGACCAGCAGGTGTCCCAGAACGACGCTGGACAAGACATATATCACTTTCCAACGTTTGCGGTCTATTGTTCTGGTCTCCACCGCAAGCGTGCTTACTGTACTCAGACAGCCACAAAAGCCTTGCTCGAGTCCTATCATGGCGTTGCATCCCGTGATTGTGAGATCTGTACGATATCCTGTCCTCTGAACAACGTATGAGGCCGATACGATACCGGTGGCCAAGATGTTGGCGAGGAATGTCCCCATCGGAAAACGATCCAAAAACTTTCCCCTCGAATTCAGTCTTGCGAGAACGAAGCGGAGGATGGCACCGGGAGGACCGAGGAGGAGGGCAAACGTGACGTCTGGTCGCCATCCTTGCGGTCCAACGAAGTACGCGATCAGTGCGCCGGCGTAAAAGGCACAGGCGAGGGCGATGCAGGCAAAGTCGGAGATGACTGCGTTTCGATAATTCTTGCGTTGTATTTCGCGATTCCTTTTCTCGCTTGAAGTGTACGAGTTTGATGAGCAGCGGCGTCGGGATCTGACCTTAGCTAGCCAGTCTCGTATAGCGAGTCCAGACAGTTGCCCGAATACTAGGCAGCCGAATGCGACTGCCAGAGTCGAGAAAGAGTACGCCAAACCGTCCATCGCCTACGGTTGCACGATTTCAAAGACATTGGAAGGCCGTTAATTTCCAGTGTGTTGACGAGGACAGCAGTCACTTACATCGCGCAGCCCCCCTCGACGGAAGTTGCCCAGGTTTGCGAATGCTTCAAACCCATCGAGCATCCATGACGAGAACGAAGTGATTGAGCCCGCGAGACCTGATGTGCCGATAGCCGCTCTTCAGCTATCTCCCGAAGGCTACATGTGGATGCTGAAGCTAACCGGTGGTCAGAGCCGTGTATAGTGGTGGATATCTGGGAGCGCTTCGGTTGAGCTACAAAGAATCGCAAGCGGATGATCGCACTCACATATTACTGATCTCCCCTTTGAGTGATAAGGAAGTCCCCATGACCGCACATCCTACTCCTTGAGCCCAAAGTATCGGATAGACCACTTTGCCGTCATCTATTACAGATCGGAAGATCGACGTCTGATGGCTGAGGAGTTCCATGAACTGGACTCACAGTCTCCCAATGCTTCAAAGCCTAGACGTATCAAGACGCCCAAGAACGCCATGGGTATAAGTCCAGCATAAGTTGCAAGTTGCCGAAGTAACGGATGATGCTGCTTAGTGGCCGAACCCAGAGCCGTATCATCCTTTCCTCTCGAATCCCCGGGCTGTCCGAATAATCGTTCCGGGTCCTCGCCCGAAAGGCGAAGTGGGTCCGCGAAGGCTGGCCTTGCCATGGTTGCTGTCCTATGATGTCGGATTCCCTAGGGGCATGATACTGACAAGCCAGCTTTGGATGCCAAATCTTGCAATCGTTGTATAGTATTGAAATGAGAAACCTTAGGGTTCCGGTGTAAGCTATAAGCAGGATGACCTCGAGGATGACGAGGGAATGAGAATCAACATGAGTCGCGCTCTCGATCGCTCGCTGCATGTTTCTCCTGCTGTCTCTCCCTTCATTTCCGCTTCTTCAGCCTCTTGCATGATCCATTGACCACTGCCGATACGACCAATTCCTTCCTTACAGCGGTCTTCGCCAACACATCAAACAATCTTCAACGTCATACGGATCGCGGTCTGGGAGAAGATGCCACTCGGCCTTTTCAAACCCAGAGCGGTGAAAGCGGAATGCTGGTTCTGCCAACAAGTAAACCAACTCTCAACATCCTCTGAAGGGCCGGCGGCGGGACAAAAAACGCCGCTGTTCCCCTTGGAGGGTACCCCGAACAACTTTACCTGTCAGTTTTGCGGAAATCGGAATCTGCGAGATACGGTGAGTGCCGATAACCGCAACCTGTTTTCGGACTTGTTCAAACGCATCCCAATTCTCCATCTAGCACGGCAACATCGTTTCGAGCCTACCGGAGATGTATAACCCAGATTTGAACAACAGTCCAAACAATGCTCGTGGGTGGATGGCACGGTCGTCCGCCCGAACATAGTACTCATGATCGTTTTACGCTACTAGGTACATGGCAAAACCTATCATCTAGCATACATCAGAGGGAAGAGACCCAAATTCAGCCTCTATGTCCTCGATGTCGCACGAATCAGGTTTTATTGCTCAACTACAAAGCCAACTATTTCCCCGCAGACGAAGAGGTCCGTGCCCCTTGAGTATACATGTATAGTCAACTCATTGAGCATCTGCTTAGGAATGACAGGACCCTCGAATGCGGAGACTCGAAGAAACTTTTCCGGCAGACGTTGCAAGCTTCGAGGAGTCTTTCCCACCCCTATGTAAGGGTTGTGCGCCGAGAGTCGAGGAGATCATCAAGGAGAAGGATTACGATGCTCAAGTCAACGCGTGGAGTATCTTTCTGTCTGGGGGTCCCGAGGAAACGAGAACGAATACAGGACAGGAGCCGGCGAGACGATCGCGTTCGACACTGCAAATGATCTTGTCTTATGCATGGGGGCTTTGGATCCTGAGCTATCCGCCGTATCGTTGTCTCATACGTGAGTGTTTAGAAGCAGCTTGACCGTGCGGTGACTAACACAGCCCTGCAGCATCGATATTCTTCAGCTATCTGAATATACTCTACATGTTATTGCTGCTTCTTGCCTATCGGCACGATCCTTTGATGAACTTGTCTTCGAATTGGAGCAAGCTAACAGAGCGAGCGCAGGTGGGTCAACGACCTGTATGGAAATTGGCTGTCTCTGATGCCGTGACATCTGCAGTCCTATTGCAGCACTATACGCCTGCTGCAATGCGCTCAATTGGCATCGCTCATGCTGCCGCGAGGTGAGATTCAGATGATTGTCAACGCAATGATGGTCCTCTCCAGCTATGCCGTGAGTCGATAAGAAACTGGACACCCGGAGCCTCGGACTGACACCGGCGCTTCCTGGCATCCAATAGTATATCGTTCGTCTGCTGCTTCTGGCGAAGGAGTCGGCCAAAGCGGAACAATTACGCCTAGCTCGTGTGAACAGTCGAAACAAAAGCCCCAAACAGTTGTCAACCACTCTTGCCGACGACGCGATAGACCGACGCTGTGGGGGG
>BCHV01000039.1:0-35990 GCA_001599735.1 Naganishia albida
ACGCTCGATTCCCAGAGTGCAACCAGACCAAGCACTGGTACGTTCCTCCCTGCCCCCCTCTCCGTAATCACGCTGACCTTGTCCCTCGACAGCTTCGTTCGTGACATTTCCCCCCCGCTCGCACTCGGCGCGCAGACTGACCTCTTCTTTTTAGCAAAACTACGTCGACTACCACAAGTGCATCAACGCCAAGGGAGAGGACTTTGCACCTTGCAAGCAGTTCAAGCGGGCGTACCAGAGCTTGTGCCCTAGTGAGTACCGCGTGATGAACTGAATCGGCGGGGGGGGGGGGGGGGGGGGTGGGGGTGGGGGGGGGGGTCGGGGTGACATGGGAGGAAGGAAGACGATGGAGGCATAGCGGCCGGGGATCGTGCCGGGAGGGGGGCGTAGAGATTGAGCCCACGTATCGTGCCGGGGAAGACTCAGAGATTGAGGCTATGGATGCCCTCTGGAGAATATGAATGCTGACCATACCATTTTCTGCTTGGCGCTGTCTAACAGACGAATGGGTAAGCGTGCCCTTTCCTTCATCAACGGTTCACACTTATCTTACCTCTCCTCTTTCTACAGTCCGCCGCCTGGGACGAACAACGGGAGGAAGGCAAGTTCCCCACCTCGCTCAAGCCGTAGATGGAGTCTCGTCGACCAAGGGTGTATGGACGGTGTATAACAAAGGTAGCAATGTTTGATACATGGCATTGGCTTATAGGCTTGCTTGGAGCCGCGGTTCAGCGGACGTCTAGTTTTGGTGTCACCGTGGACGCAAAGACGCGGCTATCCCGACGGAACATAGTATCGGCGGTGCGAATCGTCTCGACACCAGTTCATGTGATTTCCTTGTGAAACCCTCGGAGGCGGCGTTCGCGCACTCGACTTGGTCAATACGCAGGAACCGGAATGTGGCTGTCCAGCACATTCACCGGAGGAGGAGAAGGCATTCTAGGGGCAGCTGAAGAGGGAAACACGGGCCCAAGCTCCTCGCAAATACAGTAAATGTGTGAAAAGCTAACGATAATCGATATATAGCAATGTACCGTCGAACATTGACATCAGGTATATCTCGGTATTGCATTCAGCTTCGTGCTAGGTTTCGTGGTGTGACTTTTCATTGCTTGATTTCTGTGACGAATGAAGCATATTGCTGTGCTCATGGCTATGTCGCAAGGCCGCTTTTGTACCGCGAACTTTGGCATCTTGAATGAACCCTCTTCGCAATGAATATACTTATGAGACTAGAAGGCAGATGGCCATAATAGAGGATTTTCAAAGCTGTAGATGCCTCCAACACTGCTCCGACAGCTGCTCCAACTAAAGAGTCCACTGTCCGCAACTGAATGCACCTTCGCCTTTTCGGCATCGGAGAGCCTTTCTGTAGTACTTGACTCGTGTGCTGCATTATACGATATCGTATTACACCTCACACTGCGCCTGTGCCACCGAGAAAAAACACCTTATTTCTTTCCCTTGCCCTTGCCTTTACCCGCCTTCTTCTTCTCGCTCTCGGCACCACTCGTCGCCTCACCTCCACTAGTAACCCCCTCCCCATCGGACGTCGTACCCCTCTTCACCCGCCTCCTCGTCTCCCCCTTCTTGATCAAATGCTCAGGAATCCACTCCTCTTCGTACGGCTGCACGCTCGCCGGGTAACCACCTTGGCCCTTGCCGTCCGTCGCGACGAGGACTTTTTCACCCGCGGTTCCGGAAACAGATCGACTGGCCTTGGTGCGTTTGACGGCGGGCTTGGGGAAGTAGCGGGCTGCAAGTTGTTCGTAGGCGAGGTATGCGAGACCGGCGAGACCGGCGGCGAGGATCAAGTACATAAAGAGACTGTAGACAGGGAAGATGAGCTTGTCGGTTCTGAGACATCTCTCACTGCGTAACTTACAGCTTGATGTCAAAAATACTGCTCGCGGGCTCAACGACGGTCACGGTCGAGTTGTACGCGATCATTCGGTGCATATCGCCCGCGGCATCCTTGAGGTTTGCCCAGACGGTCAGACCGACGTCCTGAGGTCGGAATCTGCGAAGGGGCGAGGGACTTTAGAATCTCGAATGACAAAGACGGGCATGAGAAGAAGGCTTACTCGCTGTGCACTTGGAAGGGGAGCGTAAAGTTGGATCCAGCAATCAGGGGGACATTGTACTTTGCCGCGGTGGTGTTGGCGAGCTGAGGTAAGACAAGAAAATCAGCAGACATTCATGTACACGCAAATAAGGGACACCGGTGTCCATCGATGATGCTGTGCACCAGACGACAAGCTCAGAAGTCGTCCAGGCATTATCCTGCTGATTGCAGCCGACTCAGGCTCCAGTCGAGATGACCCGAAAGCCCTGCCTTGCCCTTGAGATATCCTGCCTGCACTCCGACTACGCCGTTCATGGCTCTTCGCTCGGTTTCTCACTCGTTCTCCTCTTCGGCCATCCCCCAGCGACGATTCCCCTTTTGCCTATCCCCAACACTCAACTCACCAATGCCCAGTGCTTCCCCAGATCGTGATAACTCGCCGCAGCATTAACCAACGTAAAGTTTTCCTTGCCGCCGTTGGCCAAGGTCAGGAGCAACCTGTTCCTCTCCCCATTGACGACGTGCGCCAACGGGTTCTCCGGGGGAAAGTTTGCCTGCGCGATGACGTTGGCGAGGCCGTCTTGGTGGAAGATGTTGTTCATTATGCGGGATGAGGTACGCTGGGTTTGATCGGAAAGGAGAAGGCCGGTCCAACCTGTTTGGGCTGAAGAGGTGGATGATCTGCGTTCATTGGCGCGTGCACAATCACATGGTCGCTCGGCTCGATCGACCCGAGGCGTGGAAAGTCCGGCGGCCGAAAGCGTTCTTCAGGCCCGGGGTCCCACATTCGGCGGCCGATGACAGGAGAACCGGCCATTTGTTCTCCGCAACTCGACTTGGTGCTATTTATCACCTTGCTCTGCTTTTCATCCAGTCTTTCCGTCCGTGTCTTTCTCTGGTAGCTCACCCCAGTGACAATCAATTTACCATGGCTCTCCTCGCCATCCTTCAACTCCTCGTTCTCGGGCCGCTCGCCTCATTGATCGACTTGGCCTCGGGGCCTGCGTCCAGCTTCTACCCATTCCCTCTGGCGACAACTCTGCATGCCGCTCGGGTTGCATTGGCATACAAGGGTCGCGTCAAGGCGCTCGGATTTGATGGCGCGATGAAGGCGAGAGGTCGGGCAGTCGAGTGGGCTGGATTCTTGGTGATGGTGAGTACTAGGAGCGTATCACCATGATTTCTGCAAAGCTGACTCTCCTCACAGTGCTGGGGTGGATCCTTCATCACCTCGTTCCTGCAACAGACACCTCCGCCGCAACTCCTCTCCCTCCTCCCATGGATCAACTACCTCTCCACCTACCTATTTATCACCAACCCAGGAATCATCGCCCTCCTACCCAGCCCCGCAATCATGGACACCATCCTCCCCATCATCGACGGCCTCACCCGATCCTTCCCGATCTCCGGCGCCGTCCTCTCGACATCAAACCACGCCAACCCGGCGATTCGAAACTCACTCACGTTCCAACTCCTGTGCGGCGGGCTTTCCGCATCGGGAGGTGGTCTCGCCGCGACGACGCTCAACGTTTTCAACCCCGAATGGAGGCTCTCCACGCCGCCGATCCTCTTTAGCGGCTTGCTCGGCAGCCTCGATTTCCTCGCGGGTGCCGCTGCTGCCGGGATCTTTGGTTTCTTGACTGCCTCGCATCCGGCGTACGTGCCGTACATCCAGGCCGTTCGATCCTCTGTGTTCGGAAGCGACGAAAAGCCGGCAGCAAACAACGCCCTCATGACCGTTCTGGGTGCGCGAAGTGCCGTCGTCGCCTTCCTGGCGGCCGTTTATGCTGCCAGGGCATTCGTATTGCACTGGTATCCCGCCATGACGAGCCCGCAAAAGACCGGGGGTGTGCAGCAGAAGAATGCGCAGAACGCGACCAGGATCGTGGTGGAAGAGAAGAAGAGGGCTTAGTGGGAAAATGGCTAGCAAGGGTATGGAAAGCAGGCCGATGCGATGTGATTATAGCTACAATGATCATGATTACAACAAGGGAAGTGGCTGGTATCAAGGGAAATACAGGAGTTACATCAGTAAAGCTAGGTACGAACTTGTCATACGTCAGTCAACATTTCCCAAACGACTCGGGGCATGGAAAGTTCCGTCTTGATCACCCGGGAAGACGCTTGCACAGCGGTTCCCAAGGTGCCCAAGCCCGGATCTTCGGGCGTCGATGGCGCAAAGTAGAACCCGGCGGCGAGGACGAGGTACGAAAGAACAAGAATGCTCCCTCGATGGTAGTTACTTCGGGCTTCGATGTAGGTATAGGTGAGCAAGAAGATTGATAGGATGATGGATATCACGTCCCATCGCGGGAAGATCAGGCTGTAAGAAGCGAGTTTGAGCTCTGATGGACGACACCAAATGAGGATATACCTACGTGAAAGTATCCACCATCTCTCCCATGCTGCGCGGGTCGTAGAAAGCCGAAAAGGCGACCATCGCAGGAATCTGGAGCAAACAGACTTGGAGAGCGTAGGCGGATCCGATTTCCATACTGGACCATGCCTTGTCAGCTTTCCTTCGTTTGCTCGGGCGAAACACTTACCTCAGCGCAATGTTTCCGCTCAAGGCAAAAGACATGGCATTCATAAACTCTGTCGTGTTGGGCACAAGGGCAAACAAGCTGACCCCAAGGAACTTCTCGTCGATTCCCGAGCCTTGCAGGACGACATCGACGACGTCGACGAGGATTTCTGGAACGGTGAGGTAGTGGATTTAGCTGGGACCTTTCAGGCTGATCAACGACCTACCTGCGATGATGGCATATAGCACGGTGCATCCCAGCAATACGCAGCTACTGACGATACGGCTCCAGCTTGGTCCTTCGTGTCCGCTGTGTTCCTCCTCGGCCGCTGCAGCTTGGACATGAGTGCCGTCCGGGAGAGGCGGCGGCCCCCTCGCCTGTTTCCACTCCCGGGCAATAGCATGCTCGTGACTCTTCAAAGCATTCACGGTCGCGACGGCAACGGCTCGAGTGAACTCTTCGGTGTTGAAGGCCTCGCCGGCAATAGTTGTTGACAGCTGAAGATTCGACATATCGTTGAGTTTGTCCTGGGATGCATGGGTAGGTATCCGCGGGGATTGTACTCGTGACGCAGAGACCAGTGAGGCATTTCTCCGCTGAGGTGCTTGACCAGAAATACCGACATGTCCAGCGTAAGAGGGCTGACGATTTGGCCGAGGAGCGGGGTTGAGCTGCGGTCCTTCTCCTGCCGTTGTCACTTTGCGGTTGAGCCCGGGTGCGGAAGGAGAAGGGGGACCTTGCGCTGCGGATGCGGTCGGAAGGAGTTGCTGCATGACGGCTTGCGGAGTCAGGCGCTGATACACCGTCGCGCGATGTGCAGGATGCATTCCCCCGGCAGGAATCTCGTCCAGCTTCATCAGAGGCTGGGGGTTCTGCCAAATTTGCGATGCATGTGTTCGAAGCGAAAACCATAGACCGATCAGATATGCCTGCAGGGAAGACGAGTCAGTACTTCTTTGCCCGATAGACCAAATAACTTACCAGCACGAGAATGGTTGCGCAGATATACATGAGACCTTTCACCTGATCTTGGTAAAAGGGATCTTGGGCAGGTTCGGGATGAACGTAGAAACAACGCTCGCAGCTCCATGACTGGTTGTGCCCTCCGGAGGCGAAGCTATCGTGCACTTCGATCGGAGGAGAATCAGGACATCCTTCGCATCGGAGCTCGAACTGCGACAAGATAGGTATTAGATCATGAGTGAAGCAGCCCACGGCGACAACTCACAGATCCGTAGGTCTGATAGAACATGGTCGGTGTCAAGGTTCCGATAATGGCCATGATCAGCATCGTACTCGTTACCCCGGCACTCTTCGCGTTGAACTTCTGCTCCTTGCGTTTGAAGGCTCCCGAGATCATACTCAGGCCGGGCATGAGAAGCACGCCGCAAAGGATACTACCGACAATTGATCCTTCCACCAGTTTACCCTTGCCTTGGGTCAATGCTATCCCGTAGAGGACGATCTCGATAATTGAACCGAAGGTGGCGTTGATGACGGCGCCCATGCCGATCGAGGACTGGGCCGAAATGCTGGCTACCGCCATGCCGATAAAGTAGGATAGCGGAATGACGCTGGCCATCGAAAGGGTAAATATCAGAGCCTGCGAAGCGATGAGCGTGAGGACAGGATTGACTCTCTCGCCGCGGTGTTCAGCTTGCTCGACTCGAGGCAATAGGACCAGGCCATCGAAAATGGTGAAGAAGACCAGGGGTAACAGATTTACGAACATGATATTGACACCGCCGACCGTATATTTGTAATACTGCAAGCCTATCGCGCGATAGGTGCACAGTAAAACAGTAGAATCTGGTCCGGCCGTCGGGGCAAGTTGGCCGGCTTTGAGGCGAGTTTGCCGAAATTCAGAGCGTGTCGGCGAATCCTCTTCTTCTTCCTCGTCATTACCGGAGGCTTCGACCGCTTGCGTATCCACGCCGTCCATATTCGGCATAGCCAGTATCGAAGGCGCAGATCGAAACTTGATCTCGAGCGGACGGAAAGCAAGATACTTGAGCAGATTCCATGTCAGCTTTGCCATGGGAATGGTGACGACCAAGCCCCAGCAGATTAAACAGATGGCGCCGAGCACAGGGGCAATACAGCCTAGGAAAACGATCCAGTATGCAATACCACCCATGAGGCGTGAGAACCAGGTGCCCCGTTTGTGGCGGAAGGACCCTCCGTAAGGATGGGCTCCCGTGTTGATGGCCCCATACAGACTCTGCCGTGCTTGTCCGTCCGTGACAGTCCCAAATGTCACGCCATGGGCTTGAGCGTGTTCCGACCGCTGCTTCTTGGGTAACAGTGTTTGTTGTTCTCCGTTGGGCGCCCGTTGCCCCGCAGCAGTTCCATTAGGTCCTTCGTGTTTCTTGACAGTCCTGGAGGATTCCACGGAGATATCGGTGTCACGGCCGATCGTGCGGCCAGACTGCATCGCCCCGCCGTCGCCTTCTTCTTGTTCCGCATCCTCATCCGCCGTATCGCCGCTTTCATCATCGCTTGGACGGGCGACCCCCTTGCCTTCGACGTATTTGCCAAAAGGCCATCCAAGGTACCATCCTAAGCCAGCGATGGTCCTCGCATACGCCACCTCGCCCTTGATACCAGCTCTCACCCGACCTCCGGATGTCACGAACTCCACAATGAAGACGAGGACGGCAAGGGCGAAACACAGTAGCGCAAGCCACCAACCAAAGATGAGCGTCCAGAGGATGTTTCCAGGTAGAAGGTGTCGCTCTGCGGCAGCCGACGGGATGGCATGAAGCGCCTTTTCAGCATTGCGAGTGATTGATCGCGACTTTTTGTATAGAGCTGGCTTCCAGATTGGGAGACCAAAGGGGTGCTCGATGTTTATTGCCTTTACCACAAATAGATATCAGCCTCGATAGCTCAATGCATGTTGGAGAGACTTACGTCTTGGCGATCGCGCATCGTTACGCCATCATCGTCATCTTGATCATCTTCATCATCTTGCTCTTGGTCCTCCTCATTCTCATCCTCTTGATTCTGGCCTTCATCATCGTCATAATCATCATCACCAGCTTCGCTCATATGGCGACTGCCGGGGTTGATTGCAGAGGTCCTTTCGCCACGTACGACATCACTGATAACGTCACTGACAATCGATTCCGCACGACTTGGGTTTCTACTCCCGTACTGCGATGTATCAAAGATCTGTTGCCGATCCTGCTGACGTGAATACCGAGCCGTCTGAGGTCGATCCAGATAGGCCCAGTCGACTCCTTCGATAGAGCTAGAAGTAGGTACGTTGGAAGCAGACGGTTCGAGGGCTGTCGGCGTGCTTACTTGCTCCGGACCATCGGTTTCACCTTCATCCTCCTCTTGCGGCGTCATGCTGGTCATTGACCGCGCGCCGGCATACCCTTTGTCTTTCATCGACGGAAAATATTCGTTCGGGACGGCTTCGCTGGAAGACGCGCCGAAGGGAGTTGAGGGAACAGTCCTCGATGTGCCCGGATGTGCGCGAGATCTGCTGGTGCTTTTGCCTCTACAGATGCTTGATTGACGTTCTTGGATTCCAGGCGTGTGCGGAACTGAGGGAACGCGGCTGCCGAGCCCTGGCTGGAACGACTGGAAGGACGTGTCATATTGCGCTTCGCGGGGGCTTGAAGCCGATGTGGTCGTGTCCCTGCCACGGGCTTCTCTCGCCGCGGCATTTGCACTCGCACTCGCCAGCCGCTTCGCCTTTTTCCTCTCTCTCATTCGTTTGCGTATGAGGTCCTCTCCACGATCCCGAACGACGATCTCGTCATCCTGTCCCAAAGGTTCATCGTCGTCATCGCGATCCGCATCGCGGCGGATAGGACCGGCGACAGTGACGGACTTTGAAAAAGTTGGCCGAAGCGGACTTTGGATTTGGCGGTGCTTCTTGTACGTGTAATCCACGTCGTCATCAGACTCCTCTTCATCGCCTCTCTCCGTAGTATCTCCTTCCGGCCGCCTGGTTCGAGATACGGATCGCGACGTCTTCATTCCTCCTCCAAGAAAGGACGCCTGCCGAGATCCCAGCCCAGGAGTGAATGGCGGCATTGGCCGTGAGCGAGATGCAGAACGGGAAAGTCGATGGCTGTTAGCACTGGGTGGAGCGGTGAGATAACGCTGCTGATACTGCTGATAGGTGGAAGTTGATGGCGTCGCAGGTGGAGCCAAGCCCGTATTTGTGCTTTCGCCAGCCCGAGGTATCGAGCCAGACTTGACGACGTGACTGTATGACGGCTTATCCGGGTCTTCTTCGTCGCGCTGATCACGGCCTCGTTGCTCCATGCCGGAAAATACAGACGATCCGCTTTGCATCGATGAACCGTAAGCCTCGGAAGAGGGGATACGTCGGATTGTCCCTGTAGGTGACTTCGAATCGTCCCGACTTCTCTGATCTTGATGAGCATCTTCCGAAGACTGCAGTAGAAAGGGAATCAGGTCAGCAATGTGTAAAGCGATATCAAAGGGTGACGAATACCTCGAGCCCCGAAGGGGTCTCGCCTTCTGTTACGGGCATTTTTCACGGTAAAGAATGATGGGTGGGCATGAGTCAATGCCAATACAGCGACGAAGGTTGTGCGTATGCCATCCATCAGTTCAAGGAGGACGTCTCAATCAACAACTCGCAATCAACGTTCGTCGCACAACGCCGAAGCGAAAATCAGGAAATGACTCCTCTTTTTAGGTCATTTTCAGCCGCCGGACATCGATACATCGTACATCATACAAACACAGCAGATGCATGCTCATGATACACCAAGGACGATAGATGGAAGATACAGACTAGAGGCACATGGTGACTCCTGAAGGGCCCTTATGTTCCTAACACAAATGCCATTCCTTTGCTCAACAGCATCGGAGCGCCACTGCCACACGAATCGGAGCAGAAGAGTCAGCCCACACCTCGCAAGCACTCTGCCCTGCGCGGTCCGGCAAGACACTCACACCCCATTACGCGCATGCTCTGCCGCATCCATGGCTGCCTGCTTTGGATTTTTCTCCCTCTCCGCTTTTCTGGCAAGGTATTCTTGCATTGCGATCTACCCAAGATTTCGACATCAGCATTCACGGTCCTCGAAAGGTGGGGTTGCCCGAACATTGTCCGTAGGAAGCTCGACGACTTACGCGGTCCCGCTCCTCCTGTGCCTGCCTCTCCTCTTTCTTACGATCCCGCTTCTGCTTAGCTTGTTGTCCAAATACCATGGTCGTTATCTGTGGTTGATTCGCTGTGCGTGTGTGCCTGGACGAAGCAATAATACTCAACGTTGAGAGCTCATTACCTCATATAACATATCGCCTCGCACCTTGGAGATGGATGGATAAAGCCAGCCTGAGCAGCTGCCTCAGCTAATCAACAGGCCGATCGACGGAGGGGGCGGAGCTGAAAGTCCCCGTCCGGTATCGAGCAGCAAGCTATGCAGTGTACTGGGGTCTCGGAGAGCATGCACCTTGCTGCATTGCGTCATCAGCGGCGCTAACACGACTAGATAGCCAGACGACATGCATGGAGCGATTCCTCCGGACGGACCGTAACAAATGCCAAGGACATGCGTTCAGATAGATCATGCATTTGTGCAGTAAGCTCTAGATTATGCGATGGTACTGTATTTCGATAACGTTCGGTACAATTATGACACTCATGGCGATAGTTCTCGACTCATCGGTCTTCCTTAAGCTCTGACTGACCTTCTTAAAAGAGAAGGCCACCCAAGAGCGCACCGCCTATTGAAGGGAGAAGATCAGTGACCTGAATCGTGCGCAAGGGGAGGATAGCTTAACGGACGTACCTAGCATTCCGGCTCCTAGACCCATTCCCTGTGCAGCAAGATGTATTAGCTGCCTGCGCGTCGAATCGATATCAAGGCAAACTGACCATGCCACCCATACCCATACCTGGACCGTAGCCATAGCCGGTATTGCCGTAGTATCCTCTTCCGTAATAGGGGTCTCTACAGTCCAGTCGATCAGCATCGAGTGCCAGGCGCTCCCAGTGAGATAAGGGCTCACCGGTATCCATATCGAGGTCCATAAATGTTGTTGTACCTCGAATAAGGCGTCATAGGCGCAGCGTAGGAGTAAGGGCTGCTGTAGTATCCCTCTGCACGGACAAACAGGTCAGAGCGAACGACGGCATCACAGGTTCACACGTACGAAGACGAGGATCATTCGCTCGCTGCTCCATGAGAGCCTTTCGTCGAGCCAGATACTGCTCTGCTGCTTTCTGTCGTTGTCAAGGAGCAAAGGTCAGCCTCTAAATCGTTCAAGGCAAACAGCTACAGCGAAACACGGACCCTTTCTTGCTCCTTCTGCTGCTCCTTGGCTCTCCTCCTCTCCTCCTTGGTACTGCCCAACAACTTGTCCTTCAGCTTTCCTCCGACACTCCTCTCCTCCGCCTTGGAGTGACCACCGGCCATCGCGGCCTGTGCAGCAGCGTGAACATCTTGCCTTCCGCCCGAGGTCCTGCTTGACGATGCGCCACCGGAAGAGGAAGAAGTCCTTGCGGCCTGTTTCTGCTGCGCGGCCTTGGTGAGCTCTTCGTGTTTTGCTCGTGCGATCCTTGCTGCTTCGGAGTTTGGATTGGCCGGGTGGGTATCAGGAAGAGACTGAAGGTACTCGGGATCATCGTATGGGTGAAGCCAAGTCGATCGCTCAGTCTTGGTGTCTACATAAAAGTGATGCTTGGTGCTGTGAGACATGTCAGCAACCACTCGTAAACGCATGCCGAGGAGACCCACTTCTTGTCGAAACACCTGACCCAGCCTTCGGGCAACTCTCGATACTCGTCATCCATCGACTTTCGTCCCTCAACATCATTCTGCAACGGGTGCAGCATTCCATCGTTATCCATCTCGTCCTCGGACGAATCGTCCTCGGATTCGTTGTGATGAGCCCCATGGCTGTGGGATCCGGTGGCGTGTTGAGTAGAGGAAGAGGGTTGCGAAGGAGCGGAAGTAACGTTGATAGACGGGGCCAATCCGCCAGTTGCGGCTTCGTAGGGAGGAGGTGCACCTGACATGATGATGCTGTTGTTTATTAACAGAGATATCCGAGGACAAGGTGGATCAACAAGGCATCCGGGCTGACTGTAATACCTATATGCTCTATGCTGCGGCGATTGCAATCCAAACGCAATCCAGCGCGATCCCATGACGTCATACATCTCGGTCGCAGATCTATCCCGGACCTTCGTCTATGAATCTATGCCATGCTATCTTGTCCATCGTCGCATCTATATCTGATATCGTGTATACCTCACTTTCCCTCATCCCATCTTTGATACAGTTCCAACACGCGCACCTGCTCTTCCTGCGCTCGTACTAGCCTATCCAGCCATCCATGGTCGGGGATCGACTTTGTCCACTGATTATGAAGATGCACGGAAAACACACTCCCGATCCGTCCTTCTAGCTCCTCTCGCGCGCCGTCCGTCCATGGTCTCCCGCGCCAAACTTGAGGATCTGCTGTAAACGGTGACGGGATGGCGATGTCCTTTCGGCAGTTTTGCGGGTCCGTAAAGCACCAAGGGAGGACGGCGAACGGTGTTTGTCCGCCATGTAGTAGACGACGATAGAGATGGTGGTACAGATGAGAACCCCAATTCAGCGAGTTGGGCCGAGGTGGCGGAAGCGACGACATGATGTGGAATGCTTCACATAGGTATGGCGAGTGTCTCCGGAAATGCATTAATGCACCGTTGAATCGAAGGTACGGTTTGTCTGGAAGCTCGTCAGCGATGAATCGACCAAGAGGAAGTCACTCACCTTCACAGTCCCACTGACTGACAAACTCGTGCTCCATCAGCGGCCTCAAATCCCTCGTCAAGACCTGATCCATGTCCATCCACACGCCTCCAAACTGGTACAACACCAACAACCTCACTGCGTCCCCATCGATCCACCCTTTCCCATCGTACAGCCCCGCGCGATGTTCGTCGAAGATCGCGTTCCCCTCGAGCGCGGTTCCCCGGGTAAGCGAGGTAAACTCCACCTGGCGGATCTGGATGTTTGTCGGAAACTTGGCAATCAAGCTTGCGAGGGGTGCTGCCTTGGCCAGGGTTGCGGCAGAGTTCGACCATATAACGACTCGCGACGTGGACAACGGTTGCGTGGCGAGAAACGCGCGGAGTGTGGACGCTTGACGGTCAGAAAAGGGGAGGAGATCGGTGCGCCAGTACGTGTGATAGGTGAGTACGCGGTGTTGGGGCGGAATATGTCGATCATCGAAACCCAGGTCTTTCGATAGGAGATCTTTTGCTTGTCTGCGCCGCATTTCGTTGTCTCCCGCATGGTTGATGGGAATCCACCCGCTCGTCGGGTACGCATAGCCAACCACCGGATCGATCGGTTGAACGAGCTTTGCAGCTTCATAACAGCCCATATCGACATTGAGTCCCGTCCCTGCATTCACCATCCGTCGCCGAGGTAGCACTTGCGCTTCGGTCCAGTTGTACATCGTTTCGCGCTCTATGCGTCCCAATTCGAAACACTGCGCAGCGTGCAGCGGAGGCGGAGGTGTCAGGTGGGAAAAGTTGGAGTCGACCCAGGCTCGTTTGTCGAATTTGAGGGTGAATTGGGGAATGAAAAAGATGCCTAGGAGATAATAGGCGAGGCCGAGGAGGGACAGTATGACGACCATTACGAAGCGGAATAGGCGTGAACCGTACCATCTCCTTCGACGGGTGTCTCTCCGTCTCGCGTGATCCGATGTCCTTCCGCGTGGTAGCAGAATTGGCTTGCCTCCCGCTCCTGTATGGCTACCGTTGATTCTTGCTCCATCTTCTCCTGCATATCCATAGTGTTTTGCTCTTTGCTCCTCATATAGGTGACTGGATGTCCCATCCCCTCTCGACCACGGCATCGACGACGTTCCCGGCCAGAGGCGAGATATGTATCCCGACACAGTCCTCGACCCTTCGTCGCGCATGTACGAGCTCGAGACCGAGCTGTCCGTCGTCGGTAACGTCATCTCCGCGTCCGTGTCGTCGTCGTTTCCGAAAGCATTCACGTATCCATGGTCTCCCTCCTCATCGCTGTGATGGGATTCTTGGCGACCCGCAAGCGCCTGACCAACGCTTTTCCTGCGTTTCCGCCACATGCTCGACATTGCATGGGGGAATGTCGGTGCAGGGATGATGCTGGTGTGGCGAGAGATCTACAAGTCGAGATGAATGGATGATGCGGTGACATACCCCAGCCAGACGTGATCGTTGTTTCAGGTAAAACACGCACACGCGCGTAATCTGCTTCCGATCGCGGCCGCCGTTCTGAATTCGAGCAGGGAGCAGGCCGGCTGGAGCAGCTCGGTGATGATGAATCTCGATGGTCGGGCTCATTCATGGGAAGCAGAGTCACAACCGCAACATGGCAGACCCCATCGACGAGTCATCCCGTAGGTTACCCTTCTCAGAGGAGGACCAGACTGACCGCTCAGCTACCCGCTCAGTCCTCAAGCTATACGGCATTTCCTCGCTCGACCCGCAACAGTGGGAGGATCCAGCAGTGGCAGAAGACGCCAACGACGATGCACTGGGGCTTGCCCTGAGCGTTACGCAGACGCCAATTCTTGGAGGAGATGATGCGTCTGGCGATGGGGGAACCACCATCAGGAGGGAGATGGATGATCCATTGGGGCTGAAGAAGAAGTTGGAGATGTAAGTTGACAAGGCGGAACTGTCCGTAAGATACTGATTCTTCGTCACAGTCCAAGAACAGCAGACCTCAAGACTCGTAAGTCTAGAACTTCAGTACGAAAGGAGCGATGTCGATTTCATTTTCCCTACAGTGGCTCCGACCCTACTATCCTCCAAACAATTCTCCCCGCCGGCCTTTCTGTCCACATATCATCCTGAAGCAAGCTTCCGAGATCTACAACAAGGAGCCGAGAACCTGAAACGGGTGGTCGAGGAACGAGGAGAGGAAGTTAGGATACTGGTAGAGAGGGAGTTTGGCAGATTCGTGGCGGTCAAGGGAAGCACAGATGGTTTGTCGGTGCAGATGCCGGAACGTACATATGCCTGACAGCGTACTTGTTCGGCATATAGCGGCCTTCCGGGACATGAAGATGGACATTCTTGCCGAGGGCTCGGACTATGGAACCCGCGAAATACGGGAAACCATTAAAGGTGAGCTCGTGCGCGTGGAGATTTGAGCGTCTCAATGCTAAGGCGACTCGCTTCTATAGTCACATCGCATAAAGCAGAAACCCTCTTTCTGCCTCTGCTCTCAAATGCTCTTAAAGCGCAAAAGCTGAAATCCACGTTGGGCGTATTCGAGCGGAGTAAATTCCTGTTTGGGCTGCCAAGAGCGCTCAGGATAAACGTGAGAGCCGTACGTAGCTTTCCGAAGAAGGTTGATCTTGGGACTCACTTCTTCAAACTCATAGGGGAAATACGAAGCTGCTCTCAGAGAGTACCATAAAGGCCTCTACTTGTACAACAATCGCCCTAACCAGCTCCTGCCCATCTCAATTCCCCTGGCAGCCAACAGCCTGGCTTCCCAATCCGCAGTAAATACCAAACACCCAGACTACCCCTTTTCACCCATCGACGGTCCTGGTTCGCTCTCCAGTCCTCTAACACCATCTGCTGGAGCCGCGCCCCCTTCGACGACCTTGACGGATGGACAGATACAAGCACGAAAAGAGCAACAGAAGCGACTGATTGGCAAGATTTGGAAAGAGGTGGAGAATGTCATGGCAGAAATGCGGACACGGTTGGAGGACGGATTGAGAGGAAATCTGGTTGCCGAGGATGGCGGTGTCGATGACATGACGAGTGGCGGCAGAGGAGAGCTCGGGATTGATGAAGTGGAGAAAAGCATAGAGTGAGTGATTTTCACAACAGCTCTGTCTTTTACTGATGGCCGATGATAGCATCTTGCTAGAAATGAATCCCAAAGACGACCCCGTTTGGCTCTACCTCGATTCCCAACATCGCTATATCATTTCAAAGATGAAGACGGTGTATCAAAAACGTATAAAGCAACTAGAACGTAAGTAGCCTTGTCCGCCTCCTGGTATATCCCTGCAACTGATAAGTGTGGGCCGGGCAGTGGCCAAGCTGGAAGACACCGTGAAGCCGATGGATGACATCGCTCGTGCTTGCAACCTGAAAAGGTGTGTGGACTCGTTGGCACAAGGAGATTCAGAGTTGGAGCACGATATCGGTATGCCATTCACACGCTATGGCCATGCGACCTAGACTAACGATAGCTGTTGCGATTGCCAGCAAATTCGACCGGCAGCGCAACCTGGCGCGCAACGTTGGATGTGGTGCATGCTGTATCGGACGTCCTGATACACACGGTTCCAGAATTTTGGAAGATCTGCAGAGGATACAAGGAGGGAAAATATCGAAGGGTGCGTATTACGTCCGTCTATAAATCACATCACAAGCTGACCACTGTGACTCGCAGAAAAACGTTAAGTTCACGAGTGAGGAAGTTGCAACAGGGTTCCTTCGCTGTCGAAAGATGGCTCTGGACATTGTCAAGCTCTACATCTCGCTGCTAGGGCAATTCTTCACTCTGTCAGATCTCTCAATCGCGTCTGCTCGCAAGCCTGGTCAATCGGCTTCTCAGTCTTCCAATCTTGGACAGACAACAGGACACGCGGACGCTGCCATACCGGATTTCGTGCCGAAGAACGCCAACAGCCTGATCACCTGCCATTATGCCAGCAAGATCCTGGCCGAGATTCTAGATAGCGCCGGTGAGATTGACGCTCTGACGGGCACAAGTAGCGGACAAAACGTCTCCTCGCCGGTCACTTCGACGGATCTAGGACAGGAGGCTAAGAAAGCGATGCGAGACTTTGTCGAAAGCTGTCGATGGAGATTGGAGGAGGGTATATGCTCGACGTGGTCTCGAGGTGAGTATCACGTATCGAGGGTAAATGTCAGTCCGCCGCCGCATATGTCTGAGGGATTCCCGGTATAGATGCAAAGGAATCTTTCCGACTGGAAGACTGGACTGTCAACCCCGCTACGCCTGGAACGACCCTATATCTGGAAAAGATTGCATCGCTTCAGAAACACAATGCCACAGTGGCATGGCAGGTGGCAGGAGGATCAACCGAATACGGAGCAGATAAAGCAAGTCTCTTTATCAAGAGCCAAGCTTTCTTTTGCTGATAGCCTGCATGCGATAGTCTGTCGTTCCCGTCGTCTTCGTGCACAAGATCAAGGAATGTTTCCTTGATTCGCTCTACTACTTCTTGGACGGCATGATGCACCTCGCATTGTCAGGGGAAGAACCGCTATCAGACGATGAAGTTGTTCAGAACCATGGCGTTGATTGGCGGGATAAGGTAAGAAGCACGCCCAGAACATCGTATGGGCCAATTGTCGAAAATAATGGTTTTCAATGCTACAGGATACCCGCATCATTCTCACCATGAGCAACATTCTGCATCTGCAAACCAAACTCTTACCGACCATGTTGACCAAGTTCGAGGCACTATATGGTCTCAAGTCGGTGGACGATAAGGACATGCTGCAGCAAATTATCGGGCAGGTGGACGAAGTCCTGTTCGAGGACTACTTGAAGCGAAAAAGGGAAACGCTGCAACAAATTACAGACGTCGGGCTTCTTGGCCCTGGTGTAGATCCGCTTGCTGATGTCCGGCCGAAAGGTAAGCATAACATGAGCAGTGTCATTGGCCTGGACTCTGAGACTGACTTGCGGCATCGCTGCGTAGACGTCCGACCTTACATGCTTAAAGATCTCCTGTGCCTCGTGGATGCGCATGCGCACGTCACCACCCTCGCTCCTGCCTTGACGCAACGCGTCATCGAGACACTGGCACAGGAACTAGCACATGCTTTACTACGCGCATTCAGCCAGATCCAGCAAATGGGCCTTGGAGCCATGTTGAGTGTAAGCTCCCCGTTTCTGGAAAGCGGAAATGTGTGCAATTGGAACTAACGATTCTGGCGTACAGGCGACACTCGAGGTGGAATTCCTCGACCGTTCACTGCTACCATACGTGAACCAAGACGCGATGGACATCCTCAACGAGATCTATGCCTCGATATCGCAGGCGTATGCATCGTACAAGGAAGGTCCTGCCGGATCAGCGCTGGGAGCGGACAACCTGAATCAAGAACTAGAGAATTTGAAACAGGTCCTTTTGGACGCCAGGAGGGCAACGGGAGTGCAGTTTATCTGTTTCCGCAAGCAGACTTCCTGAAAGCCGAATAGATTTGAAATGAATGTGTAGCTAATATCATTGGGTTGTAAACGGTCCATCCAACAAAGACCCCTGTAGCCGATAGTGAATGAATACTGGTTTTGTGAGTGACGGTGAGATGCCCATTTCGAAGGCCGCGAATGCCTATCCGAAACTGAAGCTCGTCTCTTTCACTCATGCCTCCAACGGGAAGACTACACCGATCTGTCCGGTTTGCGCGGAGAGGATCCGACCCCTGTCGCACTCTGAAACGCGGGAAAGAAGCCCTCACAACCGCATCCGCGAGAAGCGATTGTCTCCCTCTGATGGTCCAGCTCTCTGCTCTTTCTGATCAAGTCTGATATCTCTCATCGTCGAAAGCTATCCAGGCACAAGTTCGATGAAAACGCGCGAACAGTTGTCCGTTGAGAGACAGCCATCTCGAAATCTGACGGGCAAATGGGGGAATATCAAAGTGCGTGATTCTCATCAGCGACTTGCCAGAGGACTTGAACTCAGTTTCCTTCACATACAGACCGTAACGGCACCATGACCAGCAATCCGGTCACTCCTCCACCCTTCCGATTCACCGTGCCACTCACAGACGATCCTCCTTGGTCTCGACACCTTTCGCATCTTGCCGCTCCTTACCACGACCGACCACAATCCACCTTGCAATCCTTGTCCCGTCAAGTTGAAAAAGCCCAAGTCCGCACTCACCACTGTCAAATCTTGCTCAAGACTCTAGCCGAGACTTGCCAGACAGCATCCAAGCTTGAAGGCGGCGGCTCATGGTCGCCGGTCGGCGACAGCAAAGAATGGGCGGAGATTCAGCGCAAACAGAGGATCATCGGTGCTCGATTAGAGCAGATGCAGAGGCAAAATGAAGATCTAGCGTGGCAGTTGGAGAGATCCAGGGCATTGGCTGCGATGAGTGAAGAAGAGATCAAGACGAGTGGTTTGAAGAATGGTGATGATGATAACAGGTGAGATCCGCAACAGGTTGTGCTGTACCGCATCTGGCTCACTACCGACCGTCGCGACTGATAGCTTCAGCTTCATGTGTCCTTGTCGAGAGAACCAAGAGTCGAAGCAGCAGCCTAGCGGGTAAGCTGTCAATGCGATCAAGATCTCCGCCACGCATTTCCCGGCAATATGACTAAATAGACACTCCTCAGGGATCTCGACATCGTCTTGACAGCCATTGCCAAACTCACCCTTGCCAACGGAAGGTTAACGCCGCCAGCGTACGCGACCGTTGTCAAAGCGCTCCGACAGAAGGGTGGCGAGCCCGTCAATCCCACCCACCTCGTCAACCTGCTGGAACAATGCGTGTTGAAAGGATGGCTTGACGGATACGAATACAAGGTGATGGATCGAATGAAATTGACTTCGAAAGTTTGGGCGATGTGGAGGGGATGATAGCAGGAATGAAGTGGGGGGATTAAAGATGTTGGCCCTTCTGCGCCTTTGGGCCAGATGAGGTATAGAGAAGTGTCCATAACAGCGATTCAAGCGCATGGTCAGCTGTAATATATCGACAGATGAAATCAGTCAGACAATTATCGGTATCACTGGCGCTATACAGTATTTCGAGACGACCTACAGACCCATAGCTTGATTACGAGCAGGTAAGCGTTAAGGACGAATGGGACGAGCGTTGACGATCCAGGCATCGGGTCTGAGGGCGAATCACTATAGTCATCGGTGTGAAGACTGAAGAGCACTTGACTTGCGTCGAAAGTGGAAGGAGGAAGGTTGGAGAGCGCATAGGTGTCGCGAATGTGTGACCAGGGATTAACGAGAACGCATCTGGGCGATCTTTGTCCATCTTCGCAAATGTAGTAGCTCCAGCTAGAACTGCCCTTTGCATTGGAACATAAAATCAGATTACCCGTCTAGGAGGTTCGGGGTGTGTAATTCGTACCCCGAGATAATGTTCGTCAATGAGCCCTTGGCCGGGCCAGCTGCTGACGGCGAGCGTATTGCGACTGGTGCGGGAGATCTGTCGCTTCCGATTTCGCCGCAATCCCATCTGAACGCATCTCGTCCCGATCTTCGCCCCGATTTCGCGGATTCCAGAGGCGATACGACAGGAGCGGCTCACAGTTGTTCATCGAAGGCTACCGGAGGATCTTCAAGATTGAGCGTCAGGTGCCATTGACCGCGAAAGTCAAAACATGATTGAACTGACGGCCTGCCACGAGAACTAACAGACTTTACATAGCTATCGAATTACCGTCGCTGTCGAGCTGCCTGTCAGCAAAGAGGAAACAAGACACCTGTAGTATGACCTCGGCAGTTGATGCGCCCTTTGTGAGTGGGTCCGAACATGCCAGCTCTCACCCTTGGACTGCTCATCTTCAAGCGCGTAGGACCTCGCACAAGTCTGTACTTTGCAGATCTGCAGATATTCAGATGTTTCATTAGATACAAGGACGCCATGTATATCATGGACTTGTTCGTGCGACCCTAATCTATTCATATTTCGCTGGATGGCGAGAACGCGGATCTGACAACAAGCTCGGAAACGTCATTGTTGCGACCCAGCAAAGACGCCTGCCATCGGAAGTGTCGATCGGGTACGAAGTTGCGATGACATACGGATTTGACTGCTCCCTCACGAATGATCATCATTACAAGATACATGCACCAATCCAAGATGCATGCACCGATCCAAAATGCATGCACCAATCCAAAATGCTTGCTAACGCGACTTGAGACGAACAACTTGACAAGCGACCCGCCGTCTAAAAGGAGACAGGCGCGCGGCGTGACAGGCCGAAGGAATGTCGCCTCCCTTGCAGTCGAGGTGTCACCGGCAAAACATCATATCCGTGCTCCGCACAGCATCGGCTGCAGACGTGTGCAGAGGATCAGCTCTGTGGGGTAGGAGCTGGTATACGAACCCCACGAGCGGCGAGCGGTCAGGCAGGAGGTCGAGCCACAAACCGGTTTCATCCGGATGAGCTGAGGCAGCTGCAGAGGCGATCTAAGAATAATGCATGCGCTTTTACAGTGACATACTGTAAATCAGGTGAGACATGAGCAATCAAAGCGCAACGAAGCCGCGGAAGCGTCGCGGGATTGAATGGGCGATAAGCGCCGGCACATGAGGGAGAGCCTCAGCAGATTTCGTATAATCGAGCTCCACCAGTCGCGTTGCCGCCAGATTTTTTCGCTATCTGCGGTGAGATAGGACGAATCCCGTGCAAGTCGGACTTTGCTATAAGGATCGTCAACGATTGCAACGATATCATGTCTCATAGGTGATACTGCTATCAATCCGACATCTCAAGAGTAACCGCCGTCGAGCGTATATAAGCTTGCGACACAATCGCAATACTGGAACAACCTTGATTCCTTGGATCTGGTTGGACTTTTCGACTCACTCTACGACAGCATAACAGCGGTTTGCACCCGAAGCAGTCAACAAGATGGGTTTCTCAGCTGCGGCTCTCAACGACAGGGTCGCCGCCAGCGCAGTAGGACGGTGGTTCAGGTTGGAAGGATGTGGACATCCCTTGGCACGTCCTGGAAGTCGATTCACCACCGAGCTCCGTGCAGGCACCGTAACGGCAGCTGCCATGCTGTATATAATCGTACGTATCCCCGACTCTAGAGTGTCGGATGGACCGCTGAAAACCGAAAACAGGCAGTAAATGCGGCCGTGCTCTCCGATTCGGGAGGACCGTGTGTCTGCAACGACCCGGCGGATCCGACTTGCGCAGCGAACGAAGAGTACAACCTCTGCAAAGCCGACCTCAAGCGTGACTATGTCATCGCTACCGCCTGTATCTCCTTGATCTCGACATTCTTGATGGGTCTCTTCGGTAACCTTCCACTGGGTCTCGCACCCGGTCTCGGTGTCAACGCATACTTCGCTTACAGTCAAGTCGGATTCAACGGAACTGGTCCCATCACCTATGGAGAAGCCCTGGCCGCAGTCTTCCTGGAAGGCATTCTTTTCTTCCTCTTGACCCTCCTCGGCCTTCGACAATGGCTCGCTCGACTTATTCCTCGATCCATTACACTCGCCATCGGAGCCGGTATCGGTCTCTTCTTGACCTTGATCGGTCTCTCAGGCTCCGGTCTCGGTGTCATCACTGGAGGTGTCTCGACACCTCTGCAACTCGGTGGTTGTGTGGCAGAATACCAAGACGAGAACGGATTCTGCACTGGACACGTCCTGCAAAACCCGCGACTATGGCTCGGTGTCTTTTTGGGAGGCGTCGTAACAGCGATACTTTTCCTCTATCGGGTCAAGGGCGCCTTGCTCTGGCCTATCTTCCTGGTCGCCATCGTCTCCTGGCCTCGACCTACCGGCGTGACCGCTTTCCCGCATACCGTGATCGGCGACTCCAACTTTGACTACTTCAAGAAGGTTGTGACAGCTCGAGGCTTCAAATACCTGGGACCCTCGAACGTCGATTGGAAAGGCTATGGCAACGGCAAGACCTGGATCGCATTGGTAAGTTGCGGCTCACATAGCAGAGTGAGCAACTGGACTGACCGCGTCCGCTCGATCAGATTTCGTTCCTGTATGTCGATCTCTTGGACACTACCGGTACTTTGGTTGCCATGAGCAAGCAGGCTGGGCTGTACGACCAACGAGATGGAGACTTTGAAGGCAGTTCCGCCGCATTCATGGTCGACTCGGCATGTATCTCTGCCTCAGGCCTGTTCTTCGGTACCTCGCCGTGTACGCCCTTTGTCGGTAAGTCAGGCGACCTGCCCCATCCGACAGGATTGCTCATCCTCACACTTTCTCCTCCAGAATCCGCGTCCGGTATCTCTGAAGGAGGCAAGACTGGTCTAACCGCAATCGCCACGTCCTTCTGGTTCTTCGTCGCAATCTTCTTCTCGCCTCTTCTCAGTAATCTGCCCTCGTGGTCGACCGGATCTGTCTTAATCTTGGTCGGCAGTCTGATGATGAAGAATGCCGTGAACATCAACTGGGATTACATTGGTGATGCCGTACCTGCCTTCGTCGCGCTGGCCATGATTCCCTTCACTTGTCAGTACCATTGTCCTGCGTTCACTCCAGTTTAATACTCACTCGAACCCCCCCCCCCTTCCGATAGACAACATCGCCTATGGTATCATCGCCGGTATCATCTTGTTCATCATCCTGCACAACGTTCCTCTTCTGCTCGGAAAGATCTCTCCTCGACTCTTACCGCCGGGATGGCACGACCTGAAGGAGCCTTACGACGTTGGAGCGATGATCAGGAATCAGTCCAAGGACGGCAAACATAGCTTCATGGCGCTCTTCCCGCCATGGCTCCGAAAGCTACTTTCCGGCAACAAGCGATTCTGGCAATACACCCCAGAAGAGATCCAGCGTCATCTGGAAGGCCGAACCATGGCCAATGACGCAGACAACGCTGCCGCTGAACTCAGGCAAAAGGAGCGTGACGACATGCGAAAGGGTCTCGGACACACCACGATCTCTGATCGTGAAGTCCTCCCGGATCACCTGAGCTATGACCCCGAAGGGCATCAGAGGACACCTGCGTCCTCAACGCGATTCGATGACAAGGACACGCCGACCCCAGCCAGCGCCTTGTTCAGTCCGAAGATCGACAGGGGAGAGGTGAGAGATGAAAAGCACCTGTAAGAACATAATTAGGAGGTGGTTTCGACTTTGGGTTTTGGTTTCGTGTACTATATACTGTCGATAATTATACTATTGTGCAGCTGGCTTGTCTTGCCCTCCTTCGCCAATAACATTCACGTTCACTCGAAGACACTGCATGCACGGAGTTCAAAACGTACCCGATTAGGAGATAAACCTGGTGTCATCTGTCGTTTCGTAACGTATGTTGTGCCAGTGTCAACGTCCTCTCCCGCACATGACAGCGACATCACTCGGAGCGTTTTGCAGACTCAGCTGCAGACACAGCGAATCCACAAGCTATTCGACAATGCGATTATTCTCCGATTATCGAACAAAAAGACGTACGCGTCTTCGCCACGCAAAGTCGATTCGCGATTCACCGATCGCTCCGTTCCGTCTGCCCTGGCGAGCCGTACGATGATGGCCCCGCGATGCATGTTCCTCCTATAACATTGACCGCCACCTGCACTCTTCGCCACGGCTCGTCTGCTTCTCAAGAGCAACTACCAGCTGTTTGATTCATAGATCAGGTTTCGCAGGCGAGTCAGTAATTTGGGTGGAGCAGCGTTTCGTCGATAAAAATCGACAGACAGTCTCGATTCTCCTATCTGGTTTCGTCATACATTTCAAGTTCAACATCAAACAAGTCGACAGTCGACTTCCTACAACCGTAATCCACAGTGAATACATCTGCAACATTACCAAGAAGAATTCGCCTGTGCTTAACGCTTCATAAAGCTCAACCTAGCTCACAATGGGTATTCCTAAGGTCAGTTTCAGCTCAATACTTCTGTTCTTCTTTGCTTGACATGCCTTGTAAATCTCAGTTCTTCCGATGGGTCTCCGAAAGGTACCCTCTCACATCTCAGCTGATCACTCCGAACTCGATTCCGACGTTCGATAACCTCTAGTACGCCGCTGTTTCCCCTGATCCCCTACCTGAGCTGATCTTGGGTTCCAATAGTCTGGATATGAACGGTATCATTCACAACTGCTCCCATCCTCCATCATCGGAGGGCGACGTCCATTACCGGATATCAGAGGAGCAAATGATTTTGGCAATCTTTTCGTACATCGACCATCTCTTTACCAAGATCAAACCTAAAAAGGTATTTTACATGGCAATCGACGGTGTCGCACCTCGAGCCAAAATGAATCAGCAACGATCTCGACGATTCCGAACCGCTCGGGAGGCGGCGCAACAACAAGCTGAAGCGGAGCGAAAGGGGATCGTATTGCCAGAGGAGAAGGCATTCGACTCAAACTGTATCACGCCTGGTACACCCTTCATGGCTCGACTTTCAAAGCACCTCAAGTACTTTGTCAATAAGAAGATATCCGAAGATGCCGAATGGCAAGGCGTTCAGGTCATTCTCAGTGGCCATGAAGTTCCCGGAGAAGGTGAACACAAGATTCAAGAGTATATCCGTTTGAACAAGGCGCAACCCGATTAGTAAGCCAGACGTCGCGTAGCGTGCAGCTGTTGTTAACCACCATACTTGTAGCAATCCGAACACAAGACATTGTCTCTACGGTCTCGATGCCGATCTTATTATGTTGGGCTTGCTCAGTCATGACCCTCATTTCTGTTTGTTGCGAGAGGAAGTGACTTTCGGCAGGCAGCGCAAGAAGAACACTGGGTACGTCAAATCTACATTGATTCGATGCGTCATCATGACTCATAGCTCCGCAGACTGCAACACCAAAATTTCTTCCTGCTGCACTTGTCACTGCTACGAGAATATCTCGACCTCGAGTTCTCCAGTATCGCCGAAGAACTCAATTTTGACTACGACCTGGAGAAAATCATCGACGATTTCATCTTGCTTAGTGTCTTCGTCGGCAACGATTTCTTGCCTCATTTGCCCAACCTGCATATCAATGAAGGAGCGATGGAGGAGATCTGGGGAATCTACAAGAGAATCCTGCCTGGTGCAGGTGGATACCTAAACGAAGCCGGTACCATCAATTTGGCACGGCTGCAACTCGTCCTCAACGAACTCGGCAACACCGAATTTGAAATATTCGAAAAAGAGTATGCGGACGTTAACTGGCTGAAAGGAAAGCAAGACAAGGAGATTGCAGCAATGGATGCTGCGAGGCAAAAGGGAAAGCTGGTCTTGACCAGCGACCAGAAAAAGATCTTCAACCAAGTCAAGGCATTCATCACCGACAAGGCTAAGCTTTCCGCAGAGGACGCTCGCCTGACGCTGGTCAACCACTACAGGGCGCGGGATCGCCGATTCATTCAAGATTTGGCCGATGCTCTCAACGTTCAATGCTCGTGGGATGAGACGGACGAGTATGGGCAGAACCTCATCGTTATTCGACCTGCCAAATCGTCCCCTTCGAAGGCACCTTCCGACGAGGGCGATGCTGCCAGTGACGAGGACCTCTCAGACGAAGTTGTCGACTCGACCGAGTCCGAAGACGATTTGGAATCTCAGGAAGCGATTCAGCGGGTCATCACAAAATACGAGAAAGCCAAGGTCGTGGAGATCGAAGGCGATCCCGATGAGCACCGAGAAATTACTCTTCGGAACAAAATGGAAGAGTGGAAAAAGGGCTACTACAAGGAAAAGCTGGAATGCAAGGACGAGGCCGACCGAAAGATGGTCGTCTTCAAGTATGTCGAAGGTATCCAGTGGGTAATGAACTACTACTACAAGGGAGTAGCAAGCTGGGGCTGGTTCTACCCATACCACTACGCCCCTCGAATCTCCGACTTGCAAGGCTTGTCCGACATGCAGTTCGAATTCGAGATCGGCTCACCTTTCAAGCCTTTCCAACAATTGATGGGTGTCCTGCCCGCCGCTAGTGGGGAACATATTCCTGCCGCATATCGAGATCTTATGACCGATCCCAACTCGCCAATCCTCGACTTTTACCCACAAGATTTCATACAGGATATGAACGGCAAAAAGCAAGAATGGGAAGCGGTCGTCAAGATTCCCTTCATCGACGAACAGCGGCTGTTGAAAGCAATGGCAGCTCGAGACCACAGGCTGAGTCCCGAGGAACAAGAACGAAACAAAATGGGACAGAACAGTACCCTCTTCGTCTATAACGAAGAGCAGGCACAACCCTACCCATCGTCACTTCCTGGTGTTTTCCCCGATCTGATTGCCAACAAGTGCGAAATGCAGCCTTTCGTGACGCCGACTCTTGGCGACGGCATCGAATTGATCAATGGGTTGCTCGAAGGAGTCCACCTTGGCGCGTCGGCTCTGGCTGGTTTCCCCTCTATGAAGACACTTCCTCATCATGCGCAACTCGGCTTCCACGGCGTCAACGTCCATGGCACCGACAGTCGAAACCCCTCCATGGTCATCTTTATCGACAGCCCATACGCAAGTCTCAAGGGCGCCGAAATTGCAAAGCAAATGGTCGGAAGCAGGGCCTTCTTCCGTTGGCCCTTTTTGCATGAAGCGATGGTAGTCGCCGTCTCGGATGATAATTTCCGATACGAAAAGCATCACGGAAGCATCGTACAGACTCCGCATGACGGCAATGAACTCGGCAAATGGAGGAGGACGGCACAAGGTATTGAGCATCGATACTCGAAACGCTATGGTGTTGTCACGGGCCACGTCGAATTCTTGTTGCACGTCAGGCCATTGAAGGGTATGTTTTCCCAATGTCGCTTTAGCCGCGGATCTAATTATCTTGCGTGTCAGGTTTGAAGCGAATGGATACCGGAGCCTTAGTCAAAGACTATGAAACAGCCGAGAATGAAGACTGCGCGCCTGTCCAGTTGGTTGTGCGGGAAGTCGAGTTTGAAGACGAGCGGTATCTTGAACAAGACGCACCGCCTCTGGACCAAGAGTACCCCGTCGGTAGCAGAGCTATCTTCCTTGGTGCCAACGCTTACGGTGTAGCCGCGCAAGTCATGGAGGTCAAGGACAAATCCATGACGGTCGATCTCGCAGTGAGTGATTACCATTGCGAGTCAACAGTGTACGTGCTGATATGCAATCCCAGTTCTTCCCCGACGAGCAAAAAGAAAACCACCTCTTTTCCCAAATCGTGCAGACGCGACCTGGAGAACGGTACTTGCCTTCCCCGGTCGTTGCAAGGGGGCTCGGCATCTCGGGCCTCGCCTTGTCAAAGATCGCATCATCCGTATTGATCGAGTTGATGGACGGCTCCAAGGTCAACATCGGTCTCAGTATCAAATACGAAGCCAAGGGCCAAAAGGTCATGGGCTATTCTAGAAAGAACGACCGAGGGTGGGAGTACAGTCAAAAGGCTTACACGCTCTTACAAGAATATCTGGTAAGTCGGGCTCGCCGTCCAGATGTCGCCGCCGCGCTGACGCAGTTTCTAACTGCGCAGACCGAATATCCCGAGATCTTTGCGTTGATGAACAAGAACGATAGAGGTACCCTTGTCGCTTCGTGTTTCGCCATAATGTGCTCACAGATGTCTCTGAACAGGCTTGTCGAAATCGGAGGAGATCTACCCCAATGAAGTCAAGCCAGACCAGAAGATCAGAGAGATTCGCGGCTGGCTGAAAGCACGAGGCGTGCTCGACTTTGAACCGGTTACTCTGTTTGCCGAACAGCTTGAAAAGGTATGTCGTGCCAGGATGTTCGGATCCGGCATTCGTGCTTATATTTCAACCTGCAGGCTACCGTCGAAGCGCTCGAAAAGGCCGCCGACCAAATCAACCGCGGTCATACTCGGGACAAGATCAAGCGTGCGAGGGTCAAGGGCATCCCGCGACAGGCTGTCCTTAAGCCGGCTCATGCCTCATTCAGATTGCAAGGTCAAATCTTCAATCTGGGCGATCGGGTGATCATGGTTCAAGACTCCGCCGTCGGCGGCGTTCACCTGTCCATGAAGGGTGTTGTTATTGGCTTGAATGCCAATTCGATCGATGTCGTTTGGGACACGCCTTTTATTGGTGGACTGACTCTTGGTGGCAGGTAAGCGGATATACAACCGCATTCGTAGTTCGGCCGCTGATCACCACCTCATAGGTGTTCTGAGCACCGGGGCTTTACTGTTCCCTTCTCATCCTGTCTCAACCTGACCCGAAAGCAATTCGCGGTCGCGACCGGCTCTGTTCCAAAGACGGCAGGGCAAGCGCCCGCATTCAGGCCTCGAATGGGTCCCGCGCCTATCGTTCCCGGTCAGCATTTCCGACCCGCTGCAAACGGCCCGCCGGCTCGTCCATCTGGGTCAAACGGTTTCGCACGTCCCCCTCGTCCCCAACAGAACGGGCCCTTGCAATACGGCAATGCCGCCAAAGGCATCCGGCCTCCGGCTAACAAGGGTCTCGAACCCCCTTCAAACGATCCTCAAGCCAAGTTCCAAATCCTTCGCAACGTGCTTGCGGATAATGGTACTTCAAGTCTCCAGGGAAATGGCGACTTTGTAGGCGGCGTCTTCCAAGCACCGGCGGCCCCGCACGTTCCGAAGCCCGCCCGATCGCACTTGGTACCTGGGCAGATTCCTCAAATCCGCCCCGTCACATTCCCCCGACCGATGCACCTTCCTCAGAACGGCCAAGTTGAAAACGGTGTCGTAGCTGATTCGCAGACTGTCAATGGTGCTAGGGGAGGCAGAGCAAGGGGAAGAGGTAGAGGGGCACCAGGCGCCCGCGGGCGGGGTGCTCCTCGCGGTCGAGGCGGTCACGCTGGCCCGCGTCATGCGGGTGGAGGTAACCCTCCGCAAGGCAGCGCAAGTTAGGGTAGTGCTCAATATCACAAAGGAGCTTGATGGCTGGAGTGGGATGAGGTATATCCACCCATGTAGTGGGCATGCACTGTAAGATCGAACTCGAGTGTAACCGTAGTGGGTGTGGGGACGAGCTGTGAGGTTCAGGCTCGGTTTGCCTGCGAGCGCCGCTGCCCTTCCTTCTGCAAACGTCGCTCTTTGAGCGCACAGCCTAGGACGGCGAAAGCCCCAATTCGACATCGAGTAATTTCCAACGTAACCACATGACATGCGGTCGTCATCCTATATTGTTCATTAGCGTCCTGAGCGTGGGCGGTTGGTTGCGTGGATTTTCTTTCGTGGAAGACTCGTATGGCTAAAAAGATGGCGAGTTCGACGACTACTCGACCCAAGAGATCTGATCAATTACACCATAAACAGTCTTGAGTCAAGTCTCGAGCCCCCTACTGTGCACGATCAAGCCGAGCCCTCCCTCAGAATGCTGTCTGCCAAGGTACCTGTGGTGGAAGGCGGGGAAGCAAGAGATAAATGGCGCAGTCCCGATGATCCGCAAGCATACGTCCTAGTAGACGTCGGAATGAATGCACGAGCCTGGATCATGCAGAAAAGAGTCGACTTTATGACACCGCTATCTTTGAGTGATTGGCAAATGGAAGAGTTGAAGTAAGGACAACATGCAATCGCTCAACATGGCGAGCTATCGATGCATACTCGGGTACACGGCGGATAGTCTGAAATGTGGATTTTTGACTTGTAATAAGCGACAAGTCTGAGAATTCCGTCTCTTTCTGTGTCTGCTTCTGCTTCGAACCCCATCCTTTACCGGCCAATAGGCCTACTGCAATCCTGCTCGCTTTCAGGCCGTGATACCCCTCCACTATCCCATAGTGCCTTCAGCTAGCTAATAACCAGCTGAAAGAGCCCCTGAAAGAGAAGCAAGACCGGTTTCTTTCGGTCTTTTTAATTGTCCAGAGTTGGCGTCATACTGAAACGCGTGGCTACAAGATTCGCCGCGCGACAGCCCCGGTGCGAACGGATGAAGCGGGCCGGAAGATGGTGATGGTCGACCTCTTGCTTGGAGCCAGTGGGACTCCGGCCGACGTCTGCGTCCATCGGCAACCTCGAGTCATTCACCCATTCTCATTTCCATATGTCGTCCCGACGCCCGACAATTCAGAGTCTGATCAGCGCGCGGAACGAAACGGATGACAATCCCGACGAGAGACATCGTCGATATCAGGAGGAGCAGAAGTATCAGCACGTGAACCCGAAGCAGCTCACGAGGCCAATGATGAATGACGACGGGGAGAGTAAAGCTCGAGTTCCCGAGGATGGGGGGAATGCGAATGGGCATGGAAAGGGCGATACGAACAAGGGTCCCAAGAGGGGTGCGAGGGCTTGTACGAACTGTGAGTACAGTCATGATCAAGCGGGATGACAAAAGCAGCAAGTCTGGATGAGAGAATGTCCGAGGATAGAGCTTCAAGAAGGAAGAGACTGTAAGGCATTCCGAGCATTCGCTGATCGCTCTGCTACTAGGCCGGAAAGGGAAGAACCGATGTGAAGGCGAGGGGCCAGCATGTGAGCAGCTCCGGGGGTTCAAGACCACATGAAAGCTAATGTAGAACCCAGGTCGCCGCTGTATTCAACACGGTCTCAACTGCGTCTTCGAGAAGCCAACGGCGAAATCAGCTTCCAATCCGCTGCAGGGAAATCCAGATGCGGAAGGGTGAGTTCTCCTTTGCAAACACGTTGGCGAATGGCAGCTAACGTCGACAGCAGACGGATCAACTATATCGAGAATCACGTCTCGAGTCTCGCGGCGACGCAGAGCCAGATGCAACAGACAGCAAGTCACATCCTTCGGTCTCAGGTAACACACTAAGCTGATCGTCCCATCATACAGCTATCCCAAATCCTCTCTGCACTCGCACCAGGCGGCATACCGGCCGCAAATCTGAATCAACAGCACCCACAACAGCACGTTCCGCCGCCGTTCCTGCAGCAATCGCTCGGCAATGGCCCACATGGGAATAACGGGGTGCCACACGCCATCTCGTCTGGATATCCCTTGTCCGCTCCGCCGATCGCACCGAATCAGGGGGGATATGGGTACAACGCGACCGGAGCGGGTCTCGCCCCTCCCATGGATCGGATGGAGGCCTTGTCTCCGGGCACCGTTGCGGTGTTGAATGAAGTGGCGCATCATGGGTTGGGATCATCGACAGCGACGGAGAGCACAAGACGAGGCATGACGACGCATCATTATCGACAGCAACAACAGCAATCGCCGATGGGCGCAAGCATGTCGAGTGTCTCTACTGGCCCGCCGACGCATCAGCAGGGACATCATCCGTCTGTGATCGAGATGGATTTCGCAAAACCCGAACCTGGGAATATTTCGGCGTTCCCGTCTCATATGATGAGCGGTGGGCATGCGAACGCGCATCTTCCTCCCATCGGATCAATGCATCATCGTGTTGGATCCGAATCAAGCCCGTCGACGATGAATGATGGAACCGCTCCGCCTCCGGGTGTTTCGCATGTCCGGACGAGCTCCTTTGGATGGCACGAGGCTTCAGGGAAGCCGACAGGAAGCTGGAAAGACGTCAATATGGGTGCGGGAAACGTGAACGTCACTGGAAATGGAAACAACTTAATTAGACGCAGAGGAGATTCGGCGGAAAACGATTCTCAAGAGGAAGATTCGGCCGCAGTTCGCTCCCGACCCAAAAAGTATCCCAAACTGCCCGGGTTCAAACCACCGCCACATCGGTATGCGCAGTATGGTCTCGTTGTTCCCAGCACGGCCGCATCAAGCGAGGACGAATCAGAGGATACGCTGCCGCGGAGTAGCTTGAATGCTCCTATTGAAGCGCTGCAGGCGTTGGCGAATGCGGCGGACCAGGCGGCGGCGCAGGAGAATGCTGCAGCAAGCATGTCAGTGGATGCGCAGGGAGCGACGGATATCGCTACCGCGGTGGGAGACGGGTTCCTCAGTCCGCCAAGAGTATTGCAGAAACAGCTCCGGTTCAAGAAGAGGCAAAAGGCGGAACCGACACCGAGGAACGCGTTTCCGGACGTCATCACCAAGGGACTCGTTTCGGAAGCCGAATGTCGACAGCTATGGGAAATTTTCTTCTCTGGCTGTCACTTGTTCATTCCACTATTCGATCGATCGTACGACGTATTTGAATCGTTTGTGGTTCGGACGCCATTCAGCTTCGACGGCATTATGGCAGTCGCAGCCAAAATACGATCAGGAAATGGACCGCTAGACCAGACACATCATCGCGCACTCGAGGAGGCGCAGGGTATTGCGAGATCAACATTGTTCGGACCGGTCGTACGGAAGGAGGCAGTCATGGCGGTCCTCATCCTAGCTGCTTGGTCGCAAAATGGCTGGCTACCGAGCGGACATGCATTGCGGATGGGTCTGGACATGCATCTCCACAAGGCGCTGGAGAAACTGAATGACAACAAGTCGTTGGCTGGGCAGACGAGATCATCATCAGAAGAAAGGGATTTGGGTACGTCATCCTCTTTCGGAAGATGTGTCCTATCTGACCATCTTACACAGTCGTCTCGGCGAGAATATGGCTGAATTGCTATCTGAATGATCACATGTACGTATACTGCTCATCATTCATGTAAACCCGCTAATAGGCGTTATTCGTTCTCAGGCTGAGTCTCGGGACGGGAAGACCGTTGCTCTTGAAGGACGACGAATCTGTCAGAGGAGCCAGGATACTGCTGTAGGTTATTGCTCATCACCGGCCTGATCTGTAAGTCTGTTCTGATAACCTCTTTGCCATAACAGAAACCACCCAATGGAATCGGAAACCGATGTGAGACTCATCGCATGCGTCGAGCTCATGAATCATAAAGGTAAGTCGCGTACACCGGTAGCGCTGTCAACATGCTGAGGTTCTGTTTCTAGTTCGTGTATGGGAAACCCTGCATCCGTTGCGCGGCCGCATCGACTCTGCGGCTATCGACTTTGTCCGACGTGTCAACAAGGACCTCCTGCTATGGCACGAAGACTGGCGAGGGATACATCTCGAAAAGCTGGGACAGACGCATGTTCTGCTGGACCTTCTCGACGCGGAACTGTATTACGCTCAGCTATGGTGTGCCTGCGTGGCGCTGCGAGGATGTCACTGGGAAAAGTTGTCGCTAGATCAGAGGGAGTTGGCGTTCCAGGCAAAGGATGCAGCGCTGAAATGCCTTGCGACCTATAAGTCACCGACACTCAGGTATGTCCGAGCTGAATGACAAGCGGGACTTTACTGAGATTCGCTTCGATAGGGCCTATATCAAGTACGCCGTTCACGAGACAATGGTTCAGTGCAGTTTCGCTGCAGTGTTCCTGCTCAAAATCGCTATTCTCTTTCCGACCGAGCTGCCAGCGAATGTCATCTCCCTTCAAGTTGCCGAACTCGCACACCTGTTGTCGGAATGTTCCGCAGAAAGATACGCTCTCACCTTGCGACTGATGTTGCGGAGTTTCAGAAGGAAGATGGGCGAAACCACCATGGCACCGGGTACACCTCGCAACGGCGCGTCCACGCCATTCGGTGGCAATGGCCTTGGTTCGATGACCGCTCTGAATCCAGCTGGGATGCAAAGCGTACTGTCTAATGCAATGGGAGGCGATGGAGGGGGCGGAGATGGCAATTTCATGAATGCGGCAGAGTTGAGTGCCTGGATGGACGACTTGGGGCCTTTCAACTGGCCGGAGGATGGCTTCAGTCCCTCGAACCTTCCTCCTTGGATTATGGATTCGGTAAGCCGTACCGGCAACGAGATATATCTTAGGCTAATATATACCGCACGCCAGAACGTTACAGATCTGGGCCTCCCTTTCGAGGGATCCGATTCAATCTTCCTTCCGCCCGAGCTTGCGGACCTGTTCCTCGGCCAAGGGGGTCATACAAATTGGCAGCTCGGTGACAGCGCCGAACAAGGAGCAGAGGCTTGGTAATTGTATATCCTCGACGTCGGGTCGCGCATCAGGCATGCGTGAGACCCATGGATTACCTACATCACATGGCGTTTAACAAGGTATAACAATCGTTCATGCTTGTTGATTGTCAATGCACAGGCGCGGTTTGTGCAAGCAGTTCGCACTGTCTCAAACGAGCAGATCCCAAATACCAACTTGCCGCCTACTGCGGATCATCCACATGATTTTCGTGCAAGATTTCCGCTCTGTCGACGTCCTCGTGCGAAATCGAAACCATTGCGAGCCGATCGTCGCCAGAAAGGGGGCCAGTTACCAGATGGTCTGTGTCGTGAACATTAGGGTGCTGTGGCTAATCCCTCATTGGTTATCGCTGTGGCGGTCTTATCCAGTTGGAACTGTAGACGGACGAATGGTAAAGCTCTCGACGAGGGGCGCACGGTGAATCCGTGGCGTACTAGCATACCCGCCAGACGATACGGAGGACATCATGAGCTGCTACAGTCAGAATATCATCGACGCCATTACCGTATGGGGCTGCCTTCCCTGCTTTCTTCCGTCTGAACTCTAAAGCGCCGCAACGCGCAACGGGACGAGGCGGGATCACAATCAAGGCTGGCCAAAAGCAACAGAAGCTGGTGAACTGACTCCTGACGCGGAAGAGAGAGGGTAGTATTGCAGGATATAGTCGGATCGTTTCACAAAAAATGCAAAAGTCATCAGGGCCAACACCTCGAGGGAGCTGGGCGGTTGGACTATTGTGAAACGCCGCTTTCCCACCCCAAAGGTGGTGAAGGTGATGCGATATGGTTGTCTCACTGGACTATCTCGACGGTTGTTATTTCAATGGACTATGAGTTTGTGATAATAACCCAAGATGCCCAGTATGACCTTTTGAACAAGAGGCTAACCTGCCAGCGTCGAGTCGAGAATCAGCTCGAGCATCGCTTGAATCAGCTGGATCATCGCTCAGACAGATCATCCTCTTCTGCATATTGTTCGTGGCGTTGCCGTCCTCAGTTCCTTCGGATAGAGGAAGAAAGGAAAGCCGATACGGACGTTTCAGTTTGCCCCCCTTTGCTGCACTCCCCACCGCATCGGTATCCTCTATCAAAGTGTCTATAGGCTACAACTTGTATTGCGACTCTTACACAAACAGGGCAATCTCAAGTAGCTAGACAAGTACAGCATGGCGTTTTCGAAAGGTGGACACCAGAGACTAGTCAGAGAGGCAAGATCCTTGCGCCATATGACTGGACCTCAGACATTCTATACGGAGCGCAGCTCCGGGCTGCAGCGCTTATCCTATACTCCTGTAACGAATATGCCAGGCCGACACAACATAAGTAACCGTGTCGGGTCAAGAACTTGGAGCATGCGGGAGGCAAGCTAAGGCCTGACACGTGAAAGCAGGCTTAGCCTGTTATGCTAGAACATTGAAAGATGAGATTCAGTGTCCGATTAAAGAGGAGACGCAGGCATGAAAGCTGTCGTGAAGAACATCGGTGTCATTCTCCGAGATATAGGACAAATGAAACAGTCGATGCGAGGAGGGCATCGCGATCGCTCACGCGACCAAGTCGCCAGATAAACTGGCGGTTTCTTTCGGTCTTTTCAACATCATGTCAGAGCCGCCGGTGCTGGTCAAGACTACGATCTTGCGGTACTATGAACTGAAGACGAGAGCCATGAGAGCAGCAGTGTCGTACAACCGCTCTTTCAATGAGGACCGGGCGTGACACGAGGTCAAAGAAACAAAGTTTTTGTCGCAGGGGTTCAGGAGGAGGACATTCGCCTTACGAATAGTTATACAGCAAAAAAGGTAATGCCAAATCCTGTTATGTTTTTAGTTAGGGAACTAGAAACATCAAATGGCCAGATAGGAAAGTGGTCTAATCCGGTGGTTTCAAGTGCATAACTTGCTCAGTCAACTGAGTCCTCCACTCCTTCGGGGCATGAGTTCGAATCTCA
>BCHV01000040.1:0-21055 GCA_001599735.1 Naganishia albida
GTCAACGTCCATAGTGTTGGACAGGTTCGAGTGGCGGTTGTGTAGAGAGCTCTGGTGAGGTTCAGGTGATAGCCAGAACCATAGCATTGATCATTCTGAAGTTGAACGATCGATTGCAGTCAACGCGTTCAAACCGCGTCACGCTAGCGCGAGGGAGTAAACTGATGCCTTCTAAAGCTCTACCCCTACTATACCTTTATCTCATCTGCGAACTATCTACGACCCCCTCGTCCTCGACAGACCCCAAGGACCCGGCTAGCGGGCATCTAGGGACCGCTCACTCGAAGCAATACAGGTCGGCACAAGAACCTGCAGAAAAACCAGCATTTCATCATACACGGCTGTGATATGGCGCCAATTGAAATACATTATCGAAAGCTACTGTTACTATACAGCATATTGGACTGCCCACACAGCATCGCACTCCCCTATCACAGAAATGAGACAAAAGTCCTTCGGCCTATGGCCGCATTGCAGTGAGTCTAGTAAGAAGCAAGACCAGCCAACTTCCTCGCACGCTCGTTTGACTCGAAATCGAACGGCTTGCTGGGCTCTTCTCGAACATCGACGAATCGCTTGGGAACCGCTCGAGCATCACAAGGGTTGTGGCTCTGTAAACAGAGGCCGAAGTCAATACACCTTTCGATGTGTCCGGAAAGTACTGTGCGTACCATGTTTCTGTAGTCTCGGATCGCGGCCTTTCGTTCTTCCAGGTGAGCGGGAGGACAGTGAGCGGCGGGCTTGTAGCAGACGTCTGCAGTCGCCGACCGAGAGCAACGTCAGGATCGAGGATGCATGTATTCGACGAGATAGACTTACAGGTAGCATAACGCGGGTTTGCACCTTCTTTCGGTGCCGCGCCGTAATGAATCGTTCGAGACTCCCACAAGATCAACGAACCAGCAGGAGCGCAGACTATGAATCGTGATCAGCCTTCATTCCAAAAATTGATCAAGAAAGACCTACGTTTCTTCCACTTGCACCCTCGATCGTAGAACCACTGCAATTGCTTCTCGGTGTGATGGTACGAATCAATCTTGGGCCATCCACCTTCCGGCTGATCATCGTCGTGGGCGTCGATGAACTCGTTGTAGAGCGGGAAAGAGCCGTCGAGAATCATCAGGCCGCCGTCGTTCTCGCCATTGGGAGCCTGTGATGTCATTCCTGTTAGTACGCGAATTTGGATTACAGAAGGAAGAAGCTCACGAGGTTGGCGATGCCTTGGATGCATTCCATGTTTCGCTTCAGGGGGGACTGGTCGACGTGTGGCCAGGGAGCGCCGGCATTCTGGATCTGCGAAGGCGGGAGCGGAATGGAGAAGTTGGCGCCATCTGCTCGATCAAATTGACACAGGTCAGAGGACGACAGGTGACTATAGGTATAATGTAGTGCTTACCGAAGGAGACCAGGAGCTCGTCCGTTCCCCAGATCTTGGAGAAGACGTCAATGAGTCCGGGTTCGAGACGGATTCGCCAGAGGAGATCTTCGTGAGCAACGCCCAAGCTGATGGCCAATGAGTCAATTGGATTCTTGGACCTTGACGGAAATCAAGGATAGGCTTACGCGTTGTATAGACCGCCCCTGAAATGAGGAGGCAGGTTATCGACATTCCTGAGAGAGGCAACTCGATCAGCATCCTAGACGGTCGAAAGGAGATAATATACCTACCAGGTCGACTTGTCATTGATATCAAACCCCTTTCCGAACCCCTTTAACCACTCGTTTGCATCCTGCACGTACGCTGCTGCCCGATCTTGCGGAATGACGTTGGGCACAACGACATATCCCTTGGTATACAGCTCCTTCAGGTATTCAGGGCTGGCGTTGGCCTCGGTCCGAAGCTTGAGAGTTCCCACGACAGGTGGGGCGGTGACGGTAGCGGTGGCGGTAGACATGATGCGTGGACTAGTCGTTATTCGGTCAAGTATGGTGGTGTCGTCGTCGTGATCGCCTTCGAAGCGTTACCATGTTTGCCTATATACGTCGCATCTCGAATAACTTCTCGCATGACCGGCGTGAAGCATGTCCCGACGACAGGCGTTGGTGATTTCCCCGTGAACCTCTCTGAAAGAACGCCTATCATTGCAGCTGCTGGAAGTGCTGTGTGAAATCCTTATTGTTGGTCTATTACTGGTCGGAAAGCACAGATTTATGGCGGACTTAGGGAATATTTGAGGTAAAAAGCTCTCGATGTCTAGAAAAATGGGCAACCACGCTTACGTAAAGCGGAAGATGCTTTTTAAAATTGACTCCTCCCGGCAGTGTCAGAGGTTCTTCTTCGGTAAAATTGGCTCTCGCCGCGAACGCCGATCATGGCTCGCAGAGGCGTTCAGACAGCTCTTCGGACACGGAGCCGTCAGCGGTTCAAGTAAAAATGGACATGTCGTCGTCTTCGTGTTGGATAGCCCGGCAGCTCCGTATACTCGCCTCCTGCCCTTCCCTCTTCCGGGCAAGCAATCAGATCCTGCAACCCAGGGTTGTCTACAGGGTCGCCAAGACCTGTACTCGGCCAGTTGTTAGATCTTTCACCTCCAAGACGGGGCATCAGGCATTTCGGACCGCCAAATGCAGGTGTCCACTAGCCAACATCAGGATTGACGGTCACCTCCTTGGCAACCTGGACATGTACGTATCGGACAGAAGACTCTATGATACATATCTTACAAATACTGAATACAACGCTTTGTCATTACAGGATACCTCATTCTATCGTTTGCCCATAACGCACACACTCCTCGTACACACCTGTCATTGTTCAACTGTCAGTTCAAGGAACAGTCCAGGGTATAAAACAATGCACTCACCCATTCACTCTACTCCTGAGACATTGCAACCCGGGCAATCCATTGTCTAAGTGTTTCCGACAAGACTTCCGGCAGAGCTTCTACATCACGCAGGACGACAAAGTATTCGAAGGGGAAGGTGTCGAGGTATCGAGTCATCTCCAACTGCATAGCACCGCCAATTTCCTTGTAGGCGACGCTCTGCATGTTGAGAATCGATGTTCGGGTGGCTGGCGCGGCACCTGGGGCAGCGGGGGCATGTTGTGCGAGCGAGTCGACGACAAGGAAGACGATCATGACTCGCTCTTCCATCGCTCGTCGGAGCAGTCTTCGAAGTTTCTCGTGGTCTTGGCAGACACCATCCGAGATGATGATTTCGAGTTGCCACAAATCCGCAGAAGACGAGCTGACGGAAGACTGTCGTGCTTGAGCGAGCACATCGAGACTGTCAGAAACCAACTTGGCGACGTCGGTCTTGTGTTGTCCAAAGGTGAAGCTGTTCATGACCTTGGCGCCGTCTGCTGCAGAGAAGGCGGTGTCGCTGAATTCGTGAAGCATTTCGACCTCTTCACCAAATCGAGCGATACCGACTTGCCCGACTTCGAGCTTCGTAAGCGCTTGGGAAACCAACGCCAAAGTCTGGTAGGCGAGATGGACTGAATGCGAGTCTGCCATCGATCGCGAGTCATCGAGTGAGAGCAGCACCTGATATTCTCGGCGAGAAGGCTTGGTACGTCGCAGCCAGATCTTATCCTTGGTGTATTCACTTGCAATATACGGGATGATCTTTCGCATGTTGAGTCGTTTTCCGGTTCGGTAGTCACCTTGCAACCGGGTAGCGAGCGTCGGCTGAAGGATGAGTCGAAGTTGCTCACACAAGTGGTATGACAGATCACTTGTCAAAGCCGAATACTTTCGCCAAATTTCTTCGCCATTTTCGCTGCGGCCGGAGTCGACCCACTTCTTCATGGACAACTCGAGGTCTTTGGAATCTGGAGCGTCTTCCGTCGACTTCGGTTTACCGTCTTCCAAGTCGGATTCATCGGGTTGCTCCATGTCGGCATCCATGTCCATATCATTCTTCGATCGATCAGGGCGCCCAGATATCTGCGCTTCGGTCAGAGCCTTGTCCATTTCGGATTCACCAGCATTCTCCTCCCTTGCAGGGGGAGGAGCAGCTGCCCGGGGTGACAAGTCGTCTTCGTTCTCAGCGGTATCCATCACGTCCATGTCCGGGGCCGAGGGCATTTCCTCGTCCACGATCGCTAGGTCGGCCAGTCGCGCTTGCTGTTCTTCGTGCGAGGCGCCCAAAGCTTGAAGATCCTCCTTCTCGTCGTCTTGAATATGCTCGACTTGCTTGAGATCGCGTTCGGCCCTTTGCTTTTCAGGTTGACGGTCTCCAGAGCGCTCGAGAATCTCGTTGATGAGCCGATGCACATCATTCTGCAGATCGCCCTTGCTGCGGCTGTTGTCGGGAGCGGCCGCGTTCTGATCAGGCGGACCTTGACCATCGGCTGATTGGTTCATCTCGGACTGGTCGCCGGTGCCAACATCCTGTTGTGCGTTCGACTTGGCACTGTGAGGGCGATGCTGTAAGCGCTTATTCAGAAGCTTCAAGGCTGCCTGCCGACTTACCCTTGACCCTCCCTGACATCATCTACACGTTCTTGATCCTGCTCTGCCGCTTCGGTATCCGCCTGTTCTCGATCGACCCTGGCATCGCTATTGTCCAATCCACCTTGCGCACCGATTCCATTTTGAGCTTCAGTCTCACCCGAGTCACCTTGCTCTTCCGCGTCCTGAGGCAGGAGACTCTGCGCGTCTTCTTTCGCCTCTTCCTCTCCCGCCTCTCCGAGATCCGGCTCGTTGTCGGCCATGTCCTCGGCGCCGTCTTCGCCTTCATCCCGAAGGGATCCACCCTCATCGCCCTCAACATCTTCACCTTCCATCCCATCGTCTTCGAAGTCTTCGAGCTGGTCCGAGCCTGCTGCGTCGTCGAGATCCATCTCTTCGGGCAGGTCCAAGGTCTCCACCTCTGGCATGGTGGAGTCCAATGCGGCACCGGCGCCTTCCTCGTTTCGTTCGTCCTCGCCCTGTTCCTCCTCTTCTCCTTCAATCTCGTCTTGGTCGTCGGCAGGCTGCTCTTCCGTCCCCTCGTCTGCATCCTGCTGCTCAGGCCGATCTTTACTCTTTCCTGCCTCCTCTTCCTTCGCGGTCATCTCCGATTCTCCTTGTTCTTGCTTCGGATTCTTGTCCAGCTGATCGTTACCGCTTTCGTCCTTCTTGTCGTCCTCGTCGTCGCCCCAGAACTGGTCGTCCACAGCATCCTCTGCAACATCTCCCACATGTTCATCCATATCCTGCTTGTCTTCGTCATCTTCCTCATCGTCATCTCCTTCTTTCTGATTCTCCTTGTCCTCTTCCTCGACATCCTCCAAGGCACCTTCAAAGTCATCCTGCATCTCTACCGCATCGTTGTCGCCATCGCGGTCTTTCGGCTGATCGTCCTCGTTTTCTTGCTCTTCTTCGCCCCGAAGGCCCTCGACTTGGCTTTCGTCTTCGATTTCATTGCTGACATTCTGTTCGCCGCTGCCCGATCCGAGACCGGTTCCATCCATTTGCATCTGGCCTTCCTGGCCTGATCCCTTTTGATCGTCCGCGTCTTGTGGTTTACAGAAACCTTTTGCGGATAAGGCGGTAAACGTGCGGACCAAGACGTAGTCGAGCTTGTAAAGGGCCTTTGACCATGACGCATGCGATAACAGGTATCGGTCGACCCTTGAGGCGTAGCCATCGAGATACGGTAAGAGCTGTTGAATTGCGGGGATGATTTGGCATGGCGATTCACCCATGTCCAAGGGACTGGAAGCCAACGTGTCGGCAAAGGCACAAAGCTGATGTTCCACGTCTGACAGTCGCAGGGAGGCGACATGTGAATCCAGAGTCTGTCTCGACGCCATGGACGTAGGCCGGTCATCGTTGTCGGTCGCAGGCATTTCATAGTTGCCGAAAGCTTGCGCGACAATGAGCATCTTCTCGACGGCTTTATCACTGCTCGCCCAAACGTCGGCGGCATCTGCAGTCGCCACGGAGGAGGGCAATGTGTCGATGGCGATCTTGACTTGCTCGGTCATATTCACCAATGGATCCAGGACGAAAGACAAAGGCGCGATCGACGTTGAAAGCTGTACCAGGGCTTGCACTTGAGAAGACAATGCGAATGAGAGACGCTCTAAATCACTCATCTCGTCTGGCAGGAAGGGGATATTTGAGCTCGTCAAAGGAATGTGCAAGGGATCTTCTTCACTGACCTTTCGAAAGGAGCATGATACCAGAGTCCATGATCTCTTCGGTAGCCTTGCTTAGAAAGGCATTGAAGGGCTGCAGGACTGCGAATGTTTCGGTAATATATGCCGCGGCTTGCTGGTACGTCAATGCACTCTGCCCGCTTAGGCTCTGGATAGCATTGACAACCCGCACGCTTTCGGCTCCCGCTTCACAGAGATCCAGAGTCCGACGTTGAATGTGCTTGAGATGAGACGCGAGATCGCGATGGGCATACGCGACCCCGCTGGCAGCCAATTTGGTGTAACGTTGGACGACCATGCCGAGTCGTTTGGATGCAGCTGCAGCTGATATCAGACTGGAGAGATGAGTAGTATATCAGTACAGCCCTCATCGATACGCTCAGGTCTACTGACTTCTTTCGAGAGTGTAGAGCTTCTGCAAAGACACTCTCCGCGAATCCGTGGGCCCGCTGCAAATCATGTGTCACGATGTCGGGACTGTGGTCGTTTAGAGCATGCCGCATGGCCGGCAGGGCGAAGTCGAGACGATGGTGATATAGTTCGACGCGTTGCAGCAATTCCTGAGCGACACCGTTGACGCGCTTCTGTTGCTCAATCGGACATAATCTGAGTATGTCGGCGGCGGAACATTGGCTGGCTAGCTGATCAGCGCGGACTTTGGCAGAAAACCCTAGCCGTCGCAGCTCTTTCAGAAGATCAGAGAACGCCTTGCGTTTACGTGTTTGCAAGTTTTTGACGTGTTTGGTGTTCTCCTCGGTCAGGTTGCCCGGGGTCTCCTTGGTCAACGCCTCCATTGTCTCCACTATGTCTGTGGCGAGATCTTCCAGCGTTTCGGATTCAGAAGAGCAAAGCTGGCCTCCGGAAGCCATGATCCGTTGGTACTTCTGGGTCGTTCGGTGTGCGTCGTTGAGGAAAGACGGGGTTGATATTTCGGCAGGCCGTTCAGGGATGGTCGGAGTCGAAAGTAGCATGGGCTGTTCGACACCGGTGCCCTTCTGTAACGTCGGCAAAGAAGGAAGCGGGACGCTCAGATACGATGAGACGGGTTGGCGGAGAACCTCTCGGAACTTGCGAACAGTCTTGTAGAGCTGGGCATGGCTCTTTCGAGCACTGGCTTGCATCGCGTTGACGTTGACGTCCTTCCAACTTGCCAGCTTGATAAAATCACGTACAGCCTTCTCCAATGGGGCCCGACGATCGGTGATATTTTGCTGGACAATCTCGACGTACTGACCGTAACTGGCTTCAATATTACGCAACAGGTGGACAACGGTTTGCCACAACGTCACAGATGACGGACTTTCGGACCGGATTTTGGTAACGACAATCAGGTCAGCGAACGAGCCGAGGAGTCGAAGTCGCGAGCCGAAGTGCCCGCAAGACGTGGCCGATATCAACTCCATTATCAGCGGCAAAGCTGCGTTGACATGCTGCTTGAGCTTGTCCATAGCTTCGCTTGCACTGAACGATTCGATGACGGCCTCGGTACCGACAATCAGAAGCTCGTAGAGTCTGAACCACCATACAGCGTTTTCGGAGTCGTATAAAACCACTTCCTGATCCAACAACCTGTTCCACGCGCTGAGCTCGAGTTTTCGCCAACCGATGATGAGTGCGATGATTTCATCCCGGAAAGTCGCCAGCGAATTGTCGCGATTGGCGTAAGTTTCCCAGTCTTGTATGACCTCTAGAAGCTGCTCCATTGCAGCCAGCATCCTCGCAACGGGGCTCACTGCCGGCATTTGTTGAGTGTAATCACATCGATCGATGATATGCTGCAGCCGGATCTGATCGGGCCATTCCTTCAAAATGACAGTCAGACGGCTTCGCAGTCGACGAAGGATATTCAACGCTTTTTCGATCTCGGGTCGGTTGGGAGAAGAGTAGAAGTTGTAGTGCAAATCCGCGCCCGCAGCTGTCTTACTCTGGGTTTCGCTGCTGAGCGCCAGTAGCTGGTAGGCTCGACTTGACAGGTCCAGGTCTTGATCGAAGGCTGAGCGATGATCCGATGACAGTCTTGATACCACAGCTTTTCTGTCCGCAGACCAAGCCCGCTTCTCTGCTTCGGCGTTTGGCGACCGGAAAAGTGCGAGATGCGATCGGTAGATTCCCAAAACGTCCGCATCTTTAACAAAAGTGCCTTTTGAAGCGATGGTATTCGGTGTTTCAGGCGGAGCTTGGTCTTCCTCATAGGTCGGGAACAATTGGGCGAGTTCCCTCTCCTCGATGGCTTCGTCAGACTCTACCTCTTCTTCGGTTGTACGTTGTCGGTACAGACTCTCTGTAATCTGTTGTTGCCTCTTGATAGCTTCCTGGTCGATCCGCCATAAAGCGGAAATTCTGCCGTAGAGCTTGTCCAAGTCGTCCGATACCGCGGGAATGGAATGTCCCGCATTGACGAGCATGTTGATGGACCGCAATTGCAGCAGTAGCTCTCCCGCGGTCTCTCGGGACGGCTGATGATCATGTCGATCGCCAGCCAGGGCTTCGAGAGCGGCGACAGATGGGAAGGACGTCAGCTGTTTCACCAGTGTGACTTGCCGCTCCGCCTTGCTCGCCGCTTGCAGCTGGATTGCCTTTTGAGCTATCAGCCGCAAACCAAGACGGACAGCTTGTACGGCGGTGCAGATCGGCCGAACCAGATCGTCGAGGATGCCGTACGTATCTTCAAGTCGTTTGACGAAGGCATGCGCTGCCGCCTGAAAATTCTCTTCCTCCGCCAACGATGTTTCGATCTTCGAGCCGCTAGCGGCTAGGACAGTAGCTAACTCATCGATCTTCTGAGTCCGCATGACATTTGCCAAGAAGCGGTGAACTTCCTGGTAGAACGCGGCAAGTTTTTCGTTTCTGGCGTCGTAATCCCAGATTGCTGAAGTGTCGAGCTCATCATCAATGTTTTGCAGTTCATTGTCGATGCTGTCGATCACAGCAGTCTTTTGGTTTCCTGTAATACGCCTCTCCGCGACCAGGTAAGATTGACGCTCCGCCTCCAACCGAGACCGCAAGGAAGAGTTGAGCTTCTGTTGACAGCTCTGTTCGACCGTTGGGTCCAGTGGGACGTCCGGCACAAACGATGCTATGATGGCCTGTCCCAGAAGAATCCACACTTGTCCAGCGATTATCGCATGTGATTGATTGAAAAGTCTGTGAGATTGGATAGCTCGAGTGATGTACGGCATTAGTGCCCCATCAACTTGTCCTGGCCATGTTTCGACGAGACTGGACAGATGGTCGACAATGTCGGCTTCACTAGTCAAATGTGTCGTCTCACTAGCCAAGGGTTTGATGACGATGTCAGCCAACTAAAGGAGGAGATCAGCTACAAGCTTGCGAGCGGGCTAACGATTAGTGATCACTGACCATCTGCAACGTTTTCAGTCCAAATTGGGCCAAGGCCTGTACTTCAGACGTCTTTTGGTTTTCGGTCGTCCAGATGAGGGCTTCCGAAACGATTTTTTGGCTGAAAGTATACCTGTCCAGTTCGCCAACTCGAGTATCTGAGGAAACGCTGCGAAAAAGACGTATAAATACAGGAAGAGTGCCATCTGGCAAGATTATGAGCTCACCTTGCTCCTACCACTGCAGCTAGTCCAGAAGATTGACAAAGATGGCCGGGTTGCATGATCCACTAATAGACACGTGGAATGGTCAACAATGCAGGTCCGATTTCTCGCGCATTGCGTGATCTTACCTCTTTTTTGATGCCTTCCCCTGTATCTGTCCACAAGCCTCTCAAGTAGGAGGAGAGCATATCGAAATACAGGGCTGCAGTAAAGTGGCTTGAGTAATGTGTTTGTCCGCCAGCTACCAGTCTATCGACATACCACAAGAGGCTTCCGTCGTGCGTAGCGCAATGAGGGCAGGGAGAGGAGTCATGCTCGAAGTGTCGAGCTGGGCAGCCATGGTTGCATATCGCAAGACGCTCTATCGAAGATTTTCATCAGCTACCAAGAATGTCACAAGCCACAATGAGCCGCGTACTTCTTCGCTGTAAGCGTTTGCATCTGAAACGAGTTGAGCCAGAATGCCCCTAGTTGTGCGTACTTCGAAATCGGCTGGTTCTTGACGCTCACGTGGTGTCATCTGATTACGAGTTTCAGCACCGCTTTGGCATCAATGTTGAGGAAATCTCACTTTTAGCAAAGTGTCATGCAATTTGGAGAACTCGGTCTCTACGTCCGTGCCCTGCAACTTCCGCGCCTTGATCAACCCGGCAATTTGCAAGATTCCCGCCATGGATATTTGCGCTATTGACGAGATCCGGATCTGTCAGTCCGTCAACGACATGCACGTGCGAAAATACGCTTACAGATGTCAATCTTCTTCACAGTCGAAATAAGCTGGTAGACCTTTTCATCAACGGTTTGCGTATCTGGCTGCAAAACGGCCTTCCAGATGTCGGCTTGACTTAAACCAGTAGTCGGATCAACGAAGTTCTTCAAGTCGTTCACAGCGAGTGCAAGGGAAACATCGCCTTGGCAAAGCGATAGTGACTGCAATAGCTGAACGTAAACTTTGACAGCAGCGTGCTGGAAACTCTGCTCGGCCAAAAGAGCATGGAGTTCGCCGAGCACGCTAACAAGCGTGTTGAATTCCGTGACAATCCCCTTGATACCAAGCATGTGTAAGTGCGTGATTTTTGAGAGACAAATCAATGGACGAGCTCACTTGTTTTTGTGTCACGCTCTGTGTCGAGTGATATAGCTCAAGACAGCGCAATCCTGCCCTCGTAAGCCTGTCCGCAAGCACGGAAAGTTGTTTCAGTGACTTAAAATCGAGTTTGCTGTATGTTGTCGCGATGGGAGCCGAGATGTGCGAAGGTCGATCCGTTTGTCCAATGACCTTGGAAATCTCGGCGACCAACTGCACCATTTGAGTCAGAAGACGTGGCGGGACGAAGTCGAAGAATTGAGGGTTCAGGCTGAGATCCACAGGCTATATGTAGACCGCTTAATGAGCTCCTGTGTTACGTCGGGACGGGTTTTTACTTGACTCACCAAAAGGTCACAGACGTCCTCGTTGATATGACGGACGGAAAGAACACCATCATGTTCTGACCGAGCGATTGCCTTCAAAGCTTCCGCATTTAGAGACCTCGCAAAAGCGCCCCATTCTTGGGCTAAAATTGGATGCCCAGTGGCAGCAATCCGCCTGGAGATTCGTGCGACATCCAAAGACCCGCCTGTCACAGCCCTCGCCATTGACGCGGGACTAAATGGCTCCATCGATGGCGGCAGCTGACCTTGGATGTCGGGTACTTGTAGAATAGCGTATGCCTCGTCGGAAGATTGCTGGAGAAAGGTCGACAACAGTGTGTCGAGGATTCTGGAGCTGTCTGTCGGATCATCAGAGTTTCGAAGGAACGCGACTTCGATACCTCGATTTCGCATGGCACGTGACAACTCGCCCTTGAGTGGATCGTACGCGAGGAACAGTCTGAAATTGGGATGGGGACGGAGAATCTCCGTTTGACCAGACGATCCGCCCTTCTCGCTCAAAGCGAGCGTCCCATTCATTTCGCAAAGACTGTTGAGTCGATCGAGCACAGACGGGCTACACAGATTGGCGTCATTGATGAAGAACCAGTGACCTTGCTTGATGGCCGTCACAAGCGGGCCATCGATCCATTCGAATGACGGCGTACTCGGACGAGACGCCTCGTCCAGCAAGGCGCGAATGACGGAAAGTCGGTCGGCAGTAATCCCCATGAAAGCCAGGACATCACAGGCTTCCTGCGCGTCCTTCAGGATTCCAGCTCTTTGGCTGACATCTGCAGATTCAAAGCCTCGAAGGGAACTGGCAATGCGCTGCACATCGTCGTTGACTTTTCTTGTTTCAAGCTCCAACGAGGTCAAAATCTCATCCAAATGGTGCGCGGCCAGATGGAGTTGACGGTTCGAATCACTTTGTTCGAAAGTTCCCAACATCTCCATCGTGTCGACTCCAGAATGCATCGAGTACTCGTGAAGTCGAGTACTCGTCGCCGCAGCGATGGCGCGGACTGCACTACGCTTTCCTACTCCCGCCGAGCCTACCAATATCGCCAGCCAACCGGCAGTGATACATTTCAACAGGGATTGATGCTGTTGATGATGGACTTGCCGGATAGCCCGCGGGGAAGGAGCCGCAAGCGACGCGGCTCGAGGCAATGTAGAATAGCCAACCTGGATGAATGCTCGAGCGATATACAGCCACGGTCGATGGCGCGGATCGATAGCGATACCGAACAGTTCCCGAATCATTTCACAGACAGCACTTTGATCTGCCAAAGACCGGAACCGGTTGACGTAGACCATTTGCAAGAACCCAGCCAAACCGTCTGCACCTTCGAAACCGTTCGGGGCAAGGTATAGGCGGAAAAGTCGGATGATGTCCCGAAGATTGAACTCCCAAGGGCCTCCCTCCTGGCCGAATTGACGGTGTATCATTGTCGCATCATAAAGCTTTTCGTTGAGCTTGATGACGTTCTTGAGCATGCCGGAATCCAGATCAGGGAAGATGCGCTGACAGATCATAATCAAGTCTCGAGGAGTGTGTTCCTGGACATAGACCTTGGTAAAACGATTCAAGAACGATTTCGGGAGGCCTTTTCTGCCACCGCCCTGTTGCACTGGATTCTGCGCCGCAAATAGTCGGAAGTCGGGATGCTTCGTGAAGGTCCGGTCCAGTTCCGGTACGTACACGCTGCCTCGGTGATCTAGAACGGCATTCAAACCCTCGAGCACCGCCTGCGAAGCCAAGTTCATCTCGTCCAACAAGACCCAGTCACCGTTCTGCATGGCGGTCAAGAACGCTGCATCTTGCCAAGCGAACTCGCCCGCAGAACCGCCAGCGACCGGAAGATCGGAACCAAAGAGATCGATTAGATCTGTCTGGTCGGACAAGTTGATCCGACATAACAGCCTGTCGCACGCGTCCGCCAATGCCTGAACCAGACTGGTCTTGCCGACACCCGGGCTACCTTCGAGCAGAATAGATTTGGGTACTTGGCAAGCCCGGACGACTCTGAGTAAGTTGTCCATGGTGGTGGGTGCCTCCATGGCGAAAGCCTCAGCGTTGCGAGAGCATTGCGTGCCTTTGGGTATTGAAAAAGGTCCGATGGTGAACTGTGATGCAGAAATGGAGACCCGCGGGGCGGTGCTTGTAGAATCGGCCTTGGTCAACATCGATGGTGAAACCAAATTCGAAGCGAGATCTTCCAGTTTTTCGAGACATTTATGGCGTAACTCTGCCAAGCGATCTTTACCGAACGCGGAAATCGTTGGCAGGGTCTCTAGACCATCAGTTATCACCAATTTTGCGGCATGTATCTACGTGACGAGAATTAGCGGATTCGAGGCATAGTACAGAATCGGACTTGCGAAGATGTCTTTTGTGTTTAGGCTGAGTCGATCGGCACAAGCGTTGCTGAACGCTACCCAGGCCTATAAGCAAACAGATTTAAGTATATCAAGGGCAGACTCGACGATTGGAAGACTTACCAGAATATCTCGCAAACCCATCCCGGTTTGTCCCTGGTCGATGATGTTGTCACTGAACCACTGAACAAAGTCGAGGATGTATGGAGTGGAGGGTCGCAAAGACTCCACGGTGAAGGACCGCTCGATGATCTGCTCCAGATCCCTTCGGTCGGTCACGGCGGGTACCCAAATTTCCGTGAATCGGTTTCGAAGTGCGGGGGAGAGCTCCTTTTTTCCAAAATCGCCACCAGGATTCATGGTAGCAATGACTTGGAAGCCCGGCTGACCGAAAACCGTGCAATCCAGATCCGATGCACCGCCCTTTTCCGCCAAAACTAGCATCTTGGCAGGTTCCAAGACCGAATTGAGTCTCTCCAAAACTGAATCGTCCGCTAGTGACAATTCATCCAGAAGAAGAATAGATCCGTCTTGCATGGCGTGAACAAGAGGGCCGTCAGACCACTCGAAAAGAGCTGATGCTTGTTGAACTGCCAACCGCAATGAATCAAGTTGCAGCTTGATGCCTGCGGAAGGCGTTCCTTGCGTCAACTCATCGAGAATGGCCGATAAGCCGTCAACGCTGGTATAATCGCCTTCTGGAGAAGTGATGTGCGCTTTCTGGCACAGTCCGTTGATGCCCTGAGCGACATGCAGCAACTTTGCTGCACGATTTCGTACCGGTCGCTGACTGCCCAGGAGGTCTGCGGTTTCCATATTCTGATGGCAACTGACCGAGACCAGGCGACGTCCAAGAAGCGAAGCGACAACTTCGCAGACCGACGTCTTACCCGACCCGGTTTCGCCAACTAGTAGGATCGGCTCGTCATTGGCTGCGGCGGCAGCTACCAGGGTAAACAAACGCTGCATAGCCTTTGTCCACACGATGTTTGTGCGCACATCGCCTGGAAGTGGAAGACCCAGTTTCGAATATGCGCTGCTCTCGTCCATCGATATTCGAAGCAACGCATCTTCGTCAATCTTTGCTTTGATTATCTTTTCCAAGACTTCCTTGACGACCAGGCGATCCTCCTCCTTTCGAGCGCGCTCGCCGAGTAGTAGATAACCGTTCTCGGCCAATTGCTGGTGACTGATAGCTTCGCGACCGGCCCATCGGAAAAGGTCCCGTAATGTTGCGAAAGACTGTCGGCTTTCGAATACTCTCGTAGCTTGTCGGCGATGTTGGAGCTCCCTGAACACTTCGACGATGAGTCGCGCATATGTCGGTGCGATGGCCGAGCGTCGATGCAGAATTTCTTGCAGTTCCTGCTGGGGCACGTCTTCGAAATGCACCTCTAGAAATCGATTTCGGAACGCGCGAGATAGGACTTTTCGACCGGCGTACAGCCCGGGAGGGTTTTGTGTCGCAAACAGCATGAAGTGTGGATGTGGTCGCACAACTTCGCCCGTTTCCGGCAGCACGAGCTCACGATTGTCGTCTAGCAGTCGATTGAGCGCCTCGAGCACATCGGTAGGTGCGAGATTCAATTCATCGAGGACAAGCCAGTAGCCGTTTCTTACGGCAGTGACGAGGACGCCTTCTCTGAACACCAGGTTACCGGTAACAGGATCGGATGCGTAAGTTCCGAGATATTCCTGAATATCGGTATGTTCATGGTTATTGATACGGACGAATCGATGACCGGTCTGCTTCGCTAGATACTCAACGGCACTCGTCTTGCCGCTAGACGTTGGGCCCTGAATGAGCACGGGCAGTTTACGGGTCATGATGATACGAGCAAGGTCTGCAAGTTTGTTGGCAACGGATGGTGTTTTGATATATTTTTCATCTATGACGACAGGTTCTGATCCTTTCTCTAGCCAATAATCCCCAAACAACACAAAGTCATCTGGTCTACTTGGATCGGGAACCGCCGGTTTGCCGCCGAATCGAGCGCCCGCGTTGCGCATACCCCGAAGGATCTTGTCGGCGCAGAGCTTTTTGGCGATGTTGTAACTCGCGCCGTCGAGAGACATGGTGAACGTCATCAAGAGGCCTTCCCAGAGGCCGCGACGGATGCCGAACGAAGGCGCGACTTCGACGGCAAAAGTCAAGGCTCGGGCGAGAGTACGCATGCTGAAATGCGGTGGGGTATTGGTACCGTCGACGATTTCCTTGTTCCGTGCAAGTGCCTTGATGCCCGAGTAAAAGTCGGCGACATCGGCAATAGCTGACCGATCACCGGCGACAGCGTCACCGAGATACTGCTTGACGATACCGCGAAGAGCTTCCTCGTCATCGTCTGGCGGCGGGGCGTAGACTTCGGTGAATCGGGCGCGGAGACCGGGCGGCAGATCCTTCTTGCCGACATCGGTTGCTGGATTCATACATGCGAAGAGACGGAAGTCGGCATGACGTTCGACGGGTTCGAGATCCCCTCGCTCGGTCAACACGACGGATGAGGTCGAACTCTCCAAGATTGTTGATAATGCTTCGAGAGTTTCCGAGCTAGCCAGGTTGACTTCATCTAGCAAGATCCTGTGCGATGAAGACGGTGTGAGTGGACGAATCACGACCAGGTTATGCGAAGGAGACGTACCATTCGCCTGACCGCAGAGCCTGAACCAAAGGCCCCTCGACGAACGAAAACACCAGCCGACTCGTAGACTTGACATGCTGGAGGTTGAATGTCGAAATTTCTTGCTCCAGCGATATCCACCCAGACAGTTGTCGCTCGACTTCCACCAGCGGCACATCATCGTCCGCCAACTTTCTGCGTTTCCGAGGTGCGTCGGCGTCTGGGACGTCCCCTGTGACCATAAATGCCGAGTCGCCACTCGTCATTCGACTGAATAACATGGAAGTTGAGCACAGTGTTCCCGAAAGGTGACCGTGACTGACACTCACGCCTGTAAACGTTCCTGTAACTTTTGCTTCGCCACGGGCACGGTCCCCACCCAAACTTTCACCAGCTGATCCCATTTCCGCTGCGTCATCGCCTTTCTGACCACCAGCTCGATCTTTTCATTCTTCTTTCTGCTGAACGTCTGCCGGAACAAGTCAAGCCACTTGGCATAGATTTGCCTTGCTGTCACGGCAGCATCGATCGGTTTGAAGCCGCCTAACAGGTCTGATGACTCGGTTTGCGTCGACAAGTTGATGGCGGTGAGCGGGCGATTCAGGGTCGTGGCCATATACTGCACGGCGGTCGTTTTACCGGTACCAGTCTCGCCGACAAGCAAGACCGGCTCGGCAGATGCGATGGAAACCGCGATCCGTTCGAGAAGGATCGCAGACGGTTTGGTCACGGCGTACGGGCGCGCCGTGGACGGCACGACACCAGGCCGGGGCGCCATACCGTGCAACGAAGCACGACCTATTCGCACGGTGCTGCTCTGCCGCGCACGCGTATCACCCGTCACTTCCAACGACGGCTTCCGCTGATTCAGCAGGTGATCCCGCCGTTCCTCGCTCAGCCCGAGCGATTCCGACAGGATCTCGGCAATCACGTCCCGTCGACCGCGGGTCTTGTCGTACACGCTCGACGGGAGCGCAGCCAGGAACACGTCCATCGCCTCGAGAAAGATTTCGTCCTGGACCACGGGATTGGAGAACCGCAGGTGGTTCCCTTCCATGTGCATCGCCGTATCCGTGTTGGCCGGCAACATCCGTTCCACGCGGGCACACCATTTCTCCAGATCCCGCAGTCCATAGTGTCTCGCGGCCCCGGATCCAGGCGGGGAAATCTTGCTCGTTGATCGTTCAATCTGCTTGAGGTCATGGTACGCCTTGACGAGTACTTGCGCAGGAGAACCAGACAAACGGGGATACTTGAAATTTAGAATACTCTGTAAATCCTGATCCGTAGGGGAATCCAACACGGTCTCTGTAAAATAATTATGCCCGAGAAAAATAGCAGGGGGCAACGTCCTTTCCGAGACGGATCCGACCGTCCGCATGGCAATCAGCGCGAACCCATCCCCGGCCTCAACTGACCTTCGTCCCGGGATATCCAACGTCGCCCGGCTCCCAACATATTTCGGCAACGTCATTGAATCCGCGAGTCTTGCAAACAAGCTGAGCACCTCTTGCCCGGCCTTGTCGATATCCTCCAGGATGACCCAACGCCCACTCCGCACCGCCTTAGTCAACGCGCCTTCCGTCCACGTAAACGTCCCCGGGTTGATCGGCGACGAGACGTAGCTCCCGAGTAACGCCTTGGCGTCGATCGAAGTATCGGCGAGCGCGATGGTGAGCACGCGCGAGTTGAGCGGCGTCGTCGGGTACATCAACGTCGAGAGGTAGTTGACGACGTGCGTCTTGCCCGCGGAAGCCGGGGAACTGAGCAGGATCGGTAGACCGAGGGAGATGGAATTCGCAAGGTGACCCAGGCACGCCTCGGTCGCCGCCGTCTCGACGTGGACGAGCTTGTTGACGTCCTCCGCAGAAGGCTGTTGTCGTCGGAAGAGAAGCTCTCCACCGGCGATCGCGATCAAGCTGCTCACATCGCTCTCGGCCAGTGTCGTTTCCACCGCATTCGGCACGTCGCGTGGGAACGTGACGATCCGCTGTTCCCGTCGGTACTCCATCGTCCGGATAACCCACGCGTCTGTCTGCCAGACCTCCAACGACCGGACGCCGGCGTTCGCCGAGGGATCCTCCAGCGGCGTAGCTTCATCCTCGGATAAATTCCATCCATACGTCATGATCCCATCCACACCACCGACCTCTCCCATTACCTCCTCCTCCATCTTGCGCCTCCCGACTTCGGACAAGTTCATATGCGCGGCAAAGACCGAGATCGCCATGATCTTGACCCCGTTATCGGGATGGGCGAGGTACAGCCGCTTGAGCGGGTTGATCTTCCAGTGGTTCCGTTGTCCGATTTGCGGGTCGGCCGCGAGGAGCCGAAAGTAGGAGAGGAGAAGAAGATGGAGCCGCTCCGCGGGGAGGGTGGCGATGGTTTCGTCGTCCGGGCAGAATGCCAGGGGTGATTGCTTCATGAATGGTGAGGTTTCGAGAAACTTGTGGATGATTCTGAGGGCGAGCAGGTCAAACCGGGTTTCACTTGACAAGGGGAATGTACGTACGACCACGCCTCTGGCACATGCTGTGCAAGCTCTGCCACGACAAACAACTTTCGTTCCCATTCCTCCGGCGTCGTCTTCGCGGCTGCGCTGGCGGCCAGAATCCAGCGTGCAACGAGATCCAAGAGGACCGGTCGGAAGTACTTGATGAACAGCTCGGTCAATCCGGGAACACCGAGGGTTCTTGAAAGTCCCTCCAGGATTCTTCCCGCCGTGAGCTTCGTCGTCGTCTCTGTCGTGAACGCTTCGGCGAATGCAAGATCAAACGCATCCTGCGGGATATATTGCGGTCGATCACCGGCCGAACGAACACGGATTTCTTCAAGGAAAGCTGCAATCTGACGCTTGAAGTCGAACCGGGTGACATGTCGGGCGGTGTCGTCCGCTTTGGGGGGTGCTGATGTTGTCGGATCGTCGATGAGCATGATGGACGATGAATCCGACTCTGCGCCATCGTCGAGGTCAACGACGTCAACCTGCATAGGCTGCGACATGGTGGCCACTAAATCGATGGCCGTTCTGTTGTGGCAAAGCTGACAATCTGTGTGATCGACAGTACTTTGACTTTACTTGGGTAGTAGTAATTCAGTAATCCCTCCTCCCTCTTCAGCCAACTTGACCGCGCGCTGCAAAATTCCAGCCAAGGTGGAGGTCAGGCTTGCGCCTCGAATTGTCCCGATCGGATCCAGATCCAGCGGGGCTTAGCGCACGCCCATCCTCGTTGACGAATACGCTCGACCAGGGAAGGGAGGGCATTCCAACAAGTTCACCGGAGCGGTCGACATCCCCCTTTGAAGCGAACCGAACCACACCAACAATGGCCCCCGGACACGTCTCACCCCTCTTCCGCGCACTCGCACCCGCCACCCGGACCGGAAACGCTCTTGGGCGACGAACCATCTCCCAGTCCGCGCGGAACGCACAGGCCGCCGTCGTCGGTACGGAACCGATCGGCACGGTGGGAACGATCCCGGCGAGGAAGCCCGTCGGCGGGCTCAGAGGAGGGTGAGTCGGTCCCGCTTGCTTGCCCCTTGACGTCGCGCGGATGTACGCTGACGCTGGGTTTGCGTTCGCGTTCGCGTGATAGACTCCTGGGATTCGCAAGTCTGCCCTTTCTGTCCCTCCGTATGCCCCACGCTCACCCTTCCCCCAGTTCTTCGGCTTCTCCCTCGCCTCGGCCTACGCCTCATACTACCTCTTGCAAGAATACAAACTCGCTTCCTCCCTACTACAAGGCAGCGTCGAAGACTTGCAAGACAGCACCGTCAAAGTATGTCCCTCTCCCTCTAACCTTGCCCTTGCCCGGAACACTGACCCTCCCTCCCACGCGCCGCGACAGATGTCAAACCACCTGCAGCGTATAGAAGCAGTTGAAAAGGAACTCAAGAGATTGAGTTCCACCTCGGCCGTCAAGGAGGACGTGACCAAGTTGCGGGCCGAAATGAAGCAGGTTTACGTGAGTCCCCGTCCCCTTTTTCTTCCAGCGTACTGCCGCACAGTGGACTGATCGTCTTTCTCGTGGTGCGGCAGGACGGCCTCCACGTCGAAGTCCTCGACCTCCGAGCCCACGTCTGGGGCGTCGAACAAGACCTCGCCCGGAGCGCGAGTCATAGTAAGTCCGCACCCTTGACATCGTTCCTTGGGAAATCGTTCACTGATCCCCCCGTGCCCGACAACAGACTCTATCCGAATTTAGAGGTGGACGATACAAAATTGTGACAGTGTAGGAATATGAAAATACAATCGGTATACAAGGTCCCAGGATTAGGACTCACGAGCAGCAATCCAACCCTCACCATTGAGCGTGTGCTAACCATCGGATTCGGATGCCGAGGTCGGTCGATCCTGTTCTCAGACTGGACTTCCGATATACCAGCCTAACGTCGGAGCGTACGGCTCCCGGCCTGGCACCGCCGCAGAGGTAAGTGGCGATCAAGTTGGCGGAAAGAGCCCATCTTAGGAGGAACGGTAGCGTGAAGCGTATGTGGCTCGACGTGAGGCTTACGCTCAGGCGGGACTCGGTCCATCTGGCGAGGCAGGGCATCTGCGCCGCGTTCGCTGCCGGGTTTCATGGGGTTTTATATTACGCCTAGTGTAGCTATAGGATTGCTAAACTACAGGGTCACTACCCAGGTGCAAGCACAGCGCATAGCCAGATCAAACAGTCGCTCTTTTTGTGGTTCACATAGTTACTGCGTATAGTCCGAGGGGACCGCATAGTCCGTGTTGTGGGCGTTTGATGGAACTCGTCCATCGTGGCTGGTCGTTCAGGCATAAAATCACAAGTCATTTCGGAGGCGTAATTGGTGGCATGGATCGTAAGGACGGATCTTGAATTATAGTGGATGACGGCCGGAACGGGAACAGAGGGCGTGTCAAGGTAGGCAGCTCTCGAGGGAGATCACCTTGAGCCGCGAGCGAAGCTCGTCTCGAAGCTCAGGCGTAACGGAATGACCGGCGGGCGGAAACCAACGGCGGG
>BCHV01000041.1:0-20988 GCA_001599735.1 Naganishia albida
TCGAAATCGTCTCCCTTTACTTGTTGTATATGTAGGATCCATGCACCCCAGAACCCCATAACCCCTAACCCCTAACCCTTCTGTGACAACCAAGGTGCAATTCAAGCATCAGCGAGCCCGGGACAACATGACAAACGGAAACACATCGACATACGGGCGGACTTTGTGCTGGAAAACGTGCGAAGCACGAACGCCGTCTTCCGATACGTGCTGAAAGCGGAGAACACAGCCGACATGCTCACGAGGTTTCTCGACAAAGTGACGGTGGACAAGTGCAGCCACGGGATGGGTTGGCGTCGATCATACCTCCTTTCACGTGACAATGCGACATCGTATTGAGAGGGGTTGTTGTGATTCATGCACGGCATGACAAGTCATTCCAGTCCTCGTCCATCCCTCGCCGCGTCCCTAGTCCTCGTACCCTCGGACCAGGCTCGGCTCTATAGATGCTCTCTCCTCATCGCCGGATCTCCATGGGGAGTTGGACCACACATGACTAGAAGCATACTCATCGTATTCTGTCCGTGGTGAGTAGCGAACCTCGTTGTACAACACACATCACTAGAAGCATACTTATGGTATTCTCTCCGTGTTGGTGCTCCCCTCCTCAATTCGCTACAGACAGCACATGCCCACTCGGTTTTGACTTGTGTCAGAATAGTACTCGAGGATCGAAGAGCACTTGATCGTGGTTTCTATATCAGTTCCGTTGTTTTTCTGGAGCGAAAAGAGCGGAGACGTTTACAAACGCGACAAGAGCCGTAGAAACTGTGAAGTTAGCAGCGACATCCGATCGCGTCTGGTGCCTACAAATAAGACAGACGCGTGAACTCGTAGGAGCTTGGATGCCTGAAGGGATGGTTCGTTGCTCTACTGCGTAGCACGAACCTATCACGGCAAGGAACCTCTTAATATTCTTCTTTCGTGGCAGGTGAGCTGTAACTGTCTACCTCAGGATATCTGAAGGAACCTCTAACTATCCTTCCGTGACAGAAGTTGGTCAAGTGTGGAACAGCGAGCAAAAAGGGTTTCCTGAGATGTACATTCGGAGCTCTGGAATTTAGATTGTCAGACATCACAGGACAAGCCTCATGTTTTCTACAGCCCACTAATTACAAGCACTTTTCTGTTGTTACAGGCAATTCTCGACATTTGTGATCGATTATTATTCGAAGCGATCAATTCACTTGGCGGCCCCATCGACATGTTCCTGTATCTTCCCGTCCTCGCTGGCACTTTCGGTAAGTCCCTGGGTCACTGCATCTTTCTCGTTTTGATCAACCCAAGAAGGGAGGCCTTGCTCCGTACCGTCGGTAGAACAGTCGTTCCATGCCTCAATCAAGACCGTACGCAACCCTTTCATACCTTCGGTGATCCGGCCTGCATGAATAGCTGCTTGAAACCTTCGTGCAAAAGCTTCCCGACTAACAACCAGAACTGGCTCAACATCTATACCCGAATCCGCGTCTAAGTTCTCAATCAAAGCCCAGTAAACTGTCTTCTGTCCGGGGTATACGTCGCAGCCATAGTAGATGTTGACTACCTGCCTCTTTGGACCCTCCAGTATGTATCCGCTCCAACATTCCATTGGTAATGTGAATAGGATTCTGGGGACGGGGATCGACCAGTCGAGTTTCGTAATTCTGACCCCTTTCTGGCGGGATTGAGTGGAGTCCGAAGAGGTTTGCTGTGATGTTGCGCCAGTCGAGTCAGTCGCGACAAAGCTGCACTTGTCAGTGCAGTCAGTGACAGCCTCGTGCGTGCAAGTGGTTCCTACAGGGTTTAAGACTCTGAAGCGAAGGCGGAAAGGACATCGTCGAAAGTGAAAGGTGCACAAAGGGGTGAAGGCGGCAACGAATGGAATTGGTCTTTCGGATATTTCCTGTGATAGCGTTCGTGGACACCTGGAAACCTTCCGCTATATAGTCGTGGGGACCTCATCGACCGCTCCTGATTCCGAGGGGGAATGGGACAAGGGGGTCTACGCTCTCCTTTGAGGTATTTCCGCTACTCGGCAAGATTTGCGAGGCATTTGGGCTATCCTCCATCATGTCGCAGCAAGGGCATCACGGTAATGTTTTAGCTATCTTCATAGGAGTTTCAGAGTAATTTCAGCTATGCGCCAAGCTCCTCTTATTTTCTGGTTGCGATTGCTTGACCTGTGCTTAACCCAGCTCGTCAGCTCGTCCAGCTGCTCATCCCGTTCGTTCTCCGGTCCGAGCGATTTGTATCCGCCCTTTGACCTAGTCAATATCGCGTTTCAGCTTGGTTTACCTCTCTTCAGCCTTATTTCCTCCTCATTTATCTTTATCTTTGCCTTTCGATTATCATTATGCCAGCACACGCCGTTATCACATTCACCGCTTCCCCCTCATCCCTCGATCTCCTCGACCAGCTATTTGACAAAGTCACCTACGTACCGCCATCGGAAAGCAACCGACTCCCACGTATCCTCGAAGCCCTAGAAACCGCCCAAATATTCCTCGTCACTTCCGGCGATCTCAAGACTCTCTCAGCAGACGAGGCAGCGCTAAAAAGAGTCGGGCAAGGGTTGCGGGTAGTACAGCTTGGTAGTGCGGGTGCCGATGCTGCGTTGAAGGCGGATTGGGTGAAGGGGATGGTTGCGTCGGGGCGGATGGCACGGAACGAGAAAGAATGGAGAGGCAAAGATCCGAACGCCGAGGACGGCGATGGTCGTGAGTGCTTTCAGTTGGCATATATGTTGTCGAAGCTGAGAACTTGGTACAGAGCGTATGGTAGCGCTCACGAACGCTTCAGGGATCCACGTCCGGTCCATCAGTCAGTGGTGCTTGGGCACGCTGTTGACGGTGTACCATAAGCTTGACGCACAGATCATGCATTCAAAAGTACGTTCATATCTTCAATCCTACTCTGCTTTTCCCTCAAAGCTAAATCCGAAGAGTTGGCGCTGACAGATCAAGCAAACATGGGCAACGGGGAAAGACTTTGTCCCCGAGGGGGAGACATACGGCGTGCGAACGATCCACGGAAAGACGATCGGAATGCTCGTAGGTTTTCCACTCAATCTTCCTCTGGTCTCTTCTCATGCGTAGTATGATTACTGCAGGGGTACGGCCATGTAAGCCATCCACAACCCCATCGACCAATTCGGGATGCTGACTCGCAGTAGATCGGGAGGGAAACGGCGCGCCTCCTGCAGGTTTTCGGGGTGACTATCATCGCGGCTACATCAACAGGCGAAGCCAGGCCCGATACCGGCGTGAGTCTCTCTGCCGCTTCAACAAGCAGGAATGCTGATAGTTGGAGGTAGTACATTCTCCCCGGAACAGGAGACATCGACGGTACGCCTATGCTTTCGGCTTAAAAGGGATATACTGATTTTAGCAACAGGCACCATTCCCTCGAAATACTACTCGACCACCGACCCCGCCGCATTCAAGGAATTTCTGAGTCGGTCGGATGTACTGATTTGCTCCGTCCCTTCGACGAGCCGGACGAGCGGGATGATCGGTCGTGATGAACTCGGTGAGTTCCAAGCATACGCAGTCTGACGAGGGAGGCTGATTGATTCGGGAAAGCATGTTTACCAAAGGACGCGGTCGTCATTAACGTCGGCCGTGGAGACCTCATAGACACCGGTATGTTCCCCCTCCTCTCCCATACATTAATCGCTCATCAATCGCTCATAATCGCTCATCGTCCCACGCAGACGCCCTCCTCGGAGCCCTCGACTCCGGACACCTCCTGGCAGCAGCAATGGACGTCACCTCCCCCGAACCCCTTCCCGACAAGCATCCTCTGTTCGCGCATCCGAGGGCGATCGTGACGCCGCACCTATCGGGAGATGTTGAGAATGAAATGGATGAGGTCGTGAGGATGTGCGCTGCGGCGGTGAAGCGGTGGAGAGGCGGGGAGGGGTTGTGGGGTGTTGTTGATGTTGAGAAGGGGTATTGAGGTTAGTACAACATCCGAGATCGCGAACGTCATGGCTGACCCATTGGTGCCGTAGAACAACAATCGCATCTTGGTGTCTTCCGGAGAGGCTGATCACCTGGAGCCCCGAACTAGCTACAGAGCTCTTCGAATGAAAGAAGGAATTCACGCCAAATGTGCGCAACGGGGGTTGACCACGACGTTACAAAATCGTCAGCGAAAGGTCAGACGAGAAGAGTTGTATCAAGAAACCGAAGCAAGTATGAAATCGCAAAGATTGCATGGCAGGGAATCGCAGGCGTGTCCCCTTCATGCGATATAGCCGGCATAAAGTCAGTTGGATCATCTGCCTAGATTTACTTCCTCTCCGCCCGAACGATCCAAGTCATGATGACGCCCCATGCGTCTCCGGAGTTCGAGTCCCACTCGACAAACGACCAAAACACTGAAATCGATTCATTTGGTTATCCTACAGTACAATCAAGAGCCAAGCGGACAGGTAAAGGCTTTCACGCGGTCGGGAATACGTCAACAAAAGGCGCTCCATTGTGGTAGGTGACGGCGCAAGTGGTGGTAGTATACAACAAGGTTGAATATGGTCCGGCAATACAAACGATGTTAAAAATGGTGAAGGCGGGCAGCCGTCCGATCCGAGGCGGCTCCGGTGACGGGTGTGCGGCATGTTGCGAAAAGACAGAAACGAAGTACGGGATCGTGAAACGAATCGTTCACGTTGTACCAAAACGGCGGCGTGCCTAGAACTCGGTGACTTCGTACTGCTCCAATCCGAATGTGTTCTCTCCGCTCTGCAATATGCAAGATCAGCAATGGTTCCGCGAGGGGTAGATCGGAGTACGTACGTATGCGAGGTACAAGAACCCGTCTTCATCGCTGCGAGGGAGGGGAAGTTGTCAGTGTGTGCACGATCAACAGGTCGACGGAACATGGAAAGGGAGAGAGACGCGTTCCAGGTCGACGGAGGATGATTTGTTTCGCCGTAGGCAACCGAGAAAGAACCCTCTGCATTGTTGCAGCAGTTGAACGCTGGAATCGCCCAACGCTGCCATGCTCCGATGGGAGAGCCGAGAACGTCCTACGACGTAACGACCACCTTCCCACTTTTCAGCCGTCTGCCATCTTCTGCTCAGACATTCGTCCGATGACCGAGCCGCTCGTCCTTCTGCTCGCGCACCGATGTTGCGTTTTGCCAGATTCACCTGTGCCAGCGACTCTGCGCGGCCCCGTCCAAAACCTCGTGCCGCACGCTCTCGCCCCGGACTCGTCAACATCGATCTTCACCGCGCACGGCCATTCGTCCGCGGGGTTACCTTCTCGAGGACCTCCATCGCGCGTCCCCAGGTGGTCCGCCATTCAACCCGCTCCGCGTCCCGTCCCTCGCATCTCCCCTGCACCCTTCCGTCCCGAAACATTCGCTCCGCCCAGCGCCTCGCTCCATCGCGACCTCGCTCGCCCTTTCGCCTCATCCGCCTTGCGCAAACGCTCTCTCAACTCGCTCCCACGCTCCGCTCCTTTACTGCTCTCCACTCGACACTCACTGATGCTCCTCATAAATCGCACTCATCAACGCCGCCGTCGGCGGCAAGACGTCATCCACGAAAATGAAGATTGCCTTCTCGGGTGCGAGCTTGATTCGCTTGCGGATGACGTAGACGAATTGGCCGACGGTGAGGTCCTGTCGAGCGGCGCGAGGTGACGTCGGAGTTGCGATGTGGAAGGTGAATAGGAGGAGAGGCAACGGGACGGCGGGACAAAGGGGACGAGAATCGAATCCAGGATGAGTTGCGAAGAGATGATCGGTCGAGTGGTTGAGCGAATGGTGGTTCCCATGCAGGATGATAGTCGCGGAGGGAAGAGGAGTGGAGTATCCGAGGGATTGAAGGCGATGCGTAAAGGAATGAAAGGGATGAATCAGCATTCGGACATCCCGTTGCCACACTGCCAGCCGTGCAAAACACGATCCGTTTTCGCCGCTGACCCCAGACATCCCGCACGTTGGCACTCTGCCCATCTTGCTATCAATCCATCACTGCGATCTCAGTACCCCAACACTGTATAGCAACCATCACAATCTTCAAACGCCCATGGCTCCGACAACAACAACAGACGAACGGGAAAACATACCTTTGGCACCAGATACTTCTTCTTATCCAACACCGCAATATCCGAATCCTTCACTTTCTCACAGATGACCTGTCCCACATAACCGCCCAGATGTCGAGGATATCGAAGGCCGAAAGGATAGAGAAGGGGGAAAGGTTGATGATGACGCGTCACGGATCAGTAACGAGTTGGAATTCACTGGGGAAAGGGAAGGAACATACGGGGATACGATCACTGTATTTCTGCTTGATACGCTCCGCCTCTGCCTTTCGCTTGTCTGTCGTCGCAACAGGGATCAGCAACAGCGCACAACACGACAACCCATCATCCGCGATCCACAATCCCAATCCGCGCGATCTGGCACCATGATCCCACCGCCGCGCACCGGGAAATCAAAGAGGAAGACGTACCGAATGGATGCTCGTCCTTGAACTTTGATCTGACCATGGTTGCTCGTTGCTGTTGTATAATGAGAAAGGGGAAGAGAGGACAGCTGATGAGGATGATGAGGTGTCGTTCTGACTCAGAGAGACGCGGGGCGGATTAGGTAATATTTGTACTGGGGAGCACCTGGCTCGATCGGGTAATTGCGCGAGGTGTCTCCATTATGAAACCATTTGTCGCTATTGACCGCGGATGCTGCTCAGGCATGCTCAACCTAGACGTATCCTGTCTCGACCATGTCGCTTCTTTGTTGTAAGGTGCGATGTATAGGGGGCAACATCGGAGACTGGTGGGGCTGCTAGATGCCGTTCTCGATATAGAGAGACGCGAAGGCAAGTTGACCGATGGCTGACTATGGAGAAGCTGAAGCCCGGCGCGCTTGGAGCACGTGTACGTCTAGCCAGATGGAGGCGCTCTGAGCATGCCATTAATCAGACATGAGTTATATGTGACGGAACTATGCATCACAACGTCAACTAATCATACTTGCTCTCCGATCAAGTAGCAGAGGAAAGATATACCTGGCGCCAGGGATCAGCGATACCTTAGATGCCCCTGGTCAATGTCAAAGGATACTACAACAGCCATTGGAGCCGTCCGGTTGTCTTTGGTCCGAATGAGTGGCTCAAGTTGTTTGAGTCTGCGAGTCTCGAGTGCTCCGCATACCAGTAGTGTATGCCATTGACTGGAGTTCAGACACTGGTGTGCTGGCGAGTCGACTTGCGATTGCAGAGGCCTCTCTGTACATTCGAGAGACACCCGTGTCCCTTTGAAAAGGCTCTACACCGCGCCGCATATCCTGAACCCATGTCAAGTAGGCCTTCAGATACCCGTTCCTGGGCTCACGAGAGTGGCACAAGCTTGCCAGCTTGTCTGCCGCGGCGTCACTGCATTGGCGTCGAACAAATTCTAGGAAAGGAGGAGAACCCTCCGGAATTGCGCCGTGGTTCTCAAAGTCATCCTCGGGCAGAAAACTGTTGCCGACTGCCCTCATATCGGCCAGTGACTGCAGAGTGACGGGCTTGTACCGACAGAAGATTCGCCCTGGAAAATCACTCCAGATGAATTTGTAATAGCTTCTTCCGCATAATTCCTGCAAAATGGCGGTACTTGCATCGTCTTTCGTCGCAGCTCGTACGCTTGCCATCATTTCAGCGTACTCCACTGAAGAGGAAGATCGCCTTAGTGCGATGTTCAGAAGGAAAGTTCTTCGAGGAAAACACGAACACTCGGCCGTTCCCTGGCGCTCTCTTTGCAGCCAGGGTAGAAACTCGTTATAAGCCTCAGTGCTGTATTGAGGCGCAACCGGGTTTGCCATAAATTGTGTATTGGAAAGTAGTACTGTCACGGGCGAAACCTGGGATCGTTTCAGTACTCAGGTGTCAGTCAGTCCGCCTGCTACAGCTGCAACCCCGTACCATATTGAAAACATTGTATCGGCCAACTCACCTCGACCTTGAAAACTTCCAACTTAGTCGGGCCAGGCACGCGACTGTCTTCTATTGTGGATGGCTCAACAGTCAACGTACAAGGCAAAGGACCAAGTCCGTTCTATATATCTGCAGCACAACGATATCCAGGCAGACATATGATCTACAGAGAAGACCTATGACCGACGGCGATTCAGGAGATGCGGGGTTTCCGATGAAAGGTGTATACTGTGTAATCCAGGGAACATCTTTGGCCTGAAATTTTTCGCAAGGGGTTCAGGCCTCAGGAGCGCTTCACAATGGAAAGAGCCAGTGACAAAATGCACAGCTCCAGACGCGGGCGAATGTAGCAGCGGTCATAGGTCGGGTTAGAACGCCAGACGACAGCACGCAGTGCATTCGTATCCACGCGAGCGGCGAGCTTGCTCATCAGTTGTCTTCGAGAAATGTCTCGGCGGGGAATGTTGCCACGACTGCATCAGTGCGTCGATCTGGAGACATCGACATGACGAAGCTCCATCCGGTGAGATGCATTCTGGCCACAAGCCGGGCCGCTGTATCTTGACTCAAGCGCATTTTGTAACCCATACATGCGACCGCGCGTGCCACGAACACGATACCAACAGAATCTGGCTGGGGTTTCGATTTCGAGAATAGGACGCTTGACTGGACCCGTACTCTTGGGCTGTCCTGCCTTGGTTGCTCCATATGTTCCACTGTCATTGCCCGACACCTGCCCGATCCATGCATACCTCGGGACCTTGCTGCACCAACGCTTCTTGGAACGCAGAGTGCATGAATTTCTATGTTTCGTTTTCTTTTGCGATGATCAATCGCGAGTCCGCGCCTGAGTAATCCTTTTCCCTGCGCCTTACGCTACAGATGATAAGAAGCTCAAGTGTAGCCGTCGGCATTCGTGTTGCTTTGGCATTCGTGCGACCACAGCGGTGCCACACAACTCGCCTGTCTCGGTCGATGGCCGCGCATGTCCAACTCTTGTTCCCCAAGGAACGTCGAATTCCCGCTCACGAGGGAAGCAGTCTTTGCCGTGAAGACGACTCCTGCTCGGAACGGAGACTTTCATAAGCTGCATGCGACGGATACTCTATACGTACAACGACCTATCTGAGCCGCTACCTAGGTTCCGTCGGACACGCTTCGTCGCACTTATTTGATCCTCGACTAGGGGCCCTCATTCTGACAGGCAGGCCGCGAGCCAACATGCGCGCACATGGCGACATTGTAAGGCGGCGCTGTGTAACCAACATGGTGAATCTATATCAAACATTGTCGAAGTGTTGTAACGTCCATTTGGCCAGGCGGGGCTTGCAATGGCGGTGATGAGAAGGTAATCGGAAAAGGAATCCATGCAGTGTAGGGTGGAATGTATTATGCAAGTTCAAACGGGGGTGCAGCGAGACGTGTTTGGTGTCGAAAAGGCGATATTGAATCGATGTTAGGCCGATGACAGATGTGGTAAATTTACTCTTGAACGGGTTCGTATACGCTGACCCCTCGGCGGGGATACGCGCCGGGCTTGTAACGAGGAAACGTGCTGGTACCGGTCGGAGTGGCAGAGGCAGGCGCGTCGCCTTCGTTCGTTCCAGCTTGCGAAGCCCATGACGCGTGACGCGAATGTCCGCCTTGCCCGTTGACGAAATCCATTCCTCCTCGCAAGTCTAGCGATTGCGTTCTGCCGTTGAAGTTCTTGAGCCTAGCGGGATCGCTGACTGGCGAATTCCGAGCGATCGACGGCTGCTCTTGCGTGAAGGGTCGAGCGATAGGCGGGGGATAGTTGCCTTGTTGAGCGAACTCCAGGACGCCATCATTGGTCTCGCTTCGCTTGTGCTGACGGGAAGGGCATTAGAAGGGATCCTAGACGAGACAATGTAACTCACTTCTCGTCTCGCGCGCCAACCATCCAGGTAACTTCCGCCAGTGGTACCCGCTCTCTGCAATCCGGCGCTCCTGGGAGCATCTGCCGTGGAGTCGCCACCCGAACCGTATACGATTGTTGACATGCCCCGCCTGTGGTCTGTAAGATAGCGCAATGAGCTTTGGGTCGAGGGGACTGCATACAGGAGTTACGTACTGCCAAGTGTTTCACTCCTGCTCATCGCCGATCCGTTCCACTGGAAAGGCTCGAGATATTTCGGCTGAGCAGTGAGGAATGCTGAGAGGCGTGATCGGGCATCCACCAAATTCGCAAGCGTCTGACGTTGACACTTGAAGGACCAGATACTCTCTCCTCCGGGTTTCATCTGGGATAGAGGAAGGACGGATACCTGCAGGTCTTTCAGAGTGTTGGTGCTGAACTGGAAATATGCCGGTGCTGAGGCGACCTTGGCGAGTTCGATAGAGGCGTTGAAAGAGTGCGCAAGTTCGACCGGCAGGATGCGCTGTCAACCAGAACTAGGTTTAGACCCGTATGTTGCCAATGCGGGTGGACCTACAATCAACGAATCACGGACAGTCCGGGCTTGTGTGCGGGACGAAAAGATCTCTACGGCGTCCTGTCCATCCTCTCGTGGCAGAAAGCGGATGATGGCGCCGTGAACACTTTCCAAATGTCGGCAGTACGCTCTCGTTTCACATTGCAATGGGCGCAGATACTTCGGAGAGTGTCAGGACATGCGTATATTGCGCAATACTGTACACTTACCCTGCGGTCGATGTTGATGACCCAGTCGTCATAGTCTCGGTCCTAGAGGAAGAGTCAGTGCGATTCAGTAGGATGCCAAGGGCAAGTGTTACCGAAATTCACCTTTGTCAAAATCGAATTCATCAGCTCCAACTTCATTGCAACCAGTCCTTGCCTGTTCTTGTTCGGCGTGATACAAATAACGTTGTCCTCGTTGCCTACGGAAATAGATCAGCGCAGCCCACGTAAGCGCAGTGCTTGATTCACGATGGTGACCTCCAAACGTCGCCCACTGTTCAGTCGACGAGAACTTGACAAACGCCGAATGCCTTCGCATGACGTCTTGAACGCTCGCTCCTCCCTTGCCGATAATCCGTCGATGGTAGCTTTCCGGGATGTGGAAGCTCAACTCCGCTGGCAGCTCGTCGGCAAGCATGTCGAGGGCTTCGAGAACCTTCAGCCCAGCCCCGTGCACGTCGATGAGGAAGTTATAATTGTCTAGGAGACAGGTTTAGCCGTAGTCGATTAAGAGGAACACTACGCACTGAAAGGATCGAACTTGATCTGGGTTCCTGTCGCTCGAGTAATCTTTGAGATCTTGCCGTTCCTCTTGCCCGCCATAAAGTCCCGATGCTCGACCGCCAACTCGCATTGGAAACGGACCTCATGCGGCGTGTTCTACAAGTCGACGAGATTAGCGTGCATCGGTAGAACAAGGCGGAGACTCACCTTGACTGCGTCCGCCGTCAAAATGACCGGCAACGCCTTTCTCACCTCTGACAACGTCCCGCAAACCTGGAACTGTCCCGCTCTGTATGCCACCTCTGCCTTCGACGCCGACGATGTGGTCTTCAACACCGCTTCGAGCGATGCATCGAACCCTTGGGCTTCCGACGGATGCTGGGGCATCGTAAATACCGTGGCGAGGGTCATTTCGGCGAACTGAGGAGGACTTAGCACAAGGTCGACTATGGCTCGGCAACAAGACGTACTATCATCGAAACAGCCTTCAACGTTCTGTCGGCGCTGAGCCGGTGGTCCGCCCATACTCGAACGATCCCTGCCTGGCCGCCGGGAACAAACTCCAAGTGCGATCCGTTGTCTGACATGATTCGCGATATTTCCCGGAATCTGCGAGACTGTCAATAGGGTCCATGTGAAGCGGTGATGGGAGACACGTACCTCTCCGTAGCGACCCAATCCAGCTTGCGAGGCACAACCGCAGCCTCTTTCGTAAACACGGTCTGTTTCTGTAAGACAAACGGCATAAGCATCCACTATTTTCGGCAGACGCATGATCTCACGCACCTTTGCAAAAGCCAACCTCGACAGCATCTCCTTGGCATTCATTACCCCAACCGCATCTCCCGTAATCCAAATCATATCCTTCATCTCCATCAAGCCATTCGAATAAGCAGCCGTCTGAGTCATTTGAGGCGAATCTGCCGGTGCCGGCGAAATACAGAGACGAGCGATGGAGTCTTGTAATCCGTCCGCAGCTGTTGGCCGTGGGCTTGCTGTTGACAGTCCTCGTGTGGCGGGTTGCATCGAGGACGGGACGAATGCAGGCGGGAGATCCATCGTTCCTCGTACCGGCGTAGGCATCGGCGACAGCGGGAAACCGTTGACATTACTTTCAATCCCAAGGACCGGAGAGGAAAGGTGTTCTGCACCGCTTTGAGCGAGCATCTCGCGCGGCGCAGTGGCGTAGGGAAGGAAAACGGTAGACGTCGTCGGTGCGAGGTAGATGTTGGTATTTGTTTCTTCTTGTATGGCGTTAATCGTTTGTCGTTTACGTCCGGCGATGATGTACTGCAAGCGATGATCGATCTCGATCGTATCCTGCGCCAGTCCGTTCTACCTCTCGAGAATTAGCAACACATCCCGGACACTTCCAAAGCCAACTCACCAACTCATCCATCAACACCAACACCAAAACCCTCGCCATCCTGACACACTCCTCCCTCCCCGTCAACTCAACCTCACACACCTTCTCCTCCGCAAACCCCCACGCCTTCAATTCCTCCAACACCGATTCCTCGTCCGCAACCCCCGGAACAGACGGCGCAGCAGACGTCGGAGCGCTCGGAAGCGGAGACTTGAGTCCCGCGATCCGGGGCCGAGGGACGTCGATCGTCTTACTCCTCGCCGACCATGGACCGGCGTCGGCGTTGTTGGCGGAAGGGACGTTGACCATGTTCGCGGAAGTCGGTGCGGCGGAATGAGGCGACTCGGCGGGAAGAGCGGCGCCGATGGATTCTGGGGAGGCGATACACTCGGGCGAATCCGTCCGCTGAATCTCCTCGCCTTTCTCGAGTTGTTCGTTGGCGTGCGGCATTTGATGCGCCGGGAGGAACGGGTACATGCTTTTACTCCTCCCGCTGTCAACAACCGGAATCCCTTGCTGAGCTGTTGGTGAAACGACGGGTGGTGAAACAGGCTGATTCATGGTCCAGGGCAATTTGGCAGACGGCTGCGCAACTTGCTGATTCGGAGGTCCGCCAATTCCGACGGTCTCCTTCCCCTTCCCGGTCCTCCCGACGTCTCTCCGACTACCCTCGGCCTGAACCTCTTTGACACCAATCTTCGCCCCCGTCCTCTGCTCAACCGCTTCCAATCTCGCCTTCACCTCCGGCTTGATTCCCGGTGCTGCTGTTGTCGTCGTATTGTGCGTCGGATGGAGAGGGGTTGATGTTGGTGCGGGGGAATGGATGGATTGCAAGATGTGTATTGCGGGGACTCGGAGAGAGGTCTTGACCTGTATCAACGGTGATAGCGAGAAGGACAAAAGGGGAAGCGTGATAGAAGGGACGACGGGCCGACCCGAAGACGAGTTGGCAGGATTCGCAGGTTGGCAGGACGAAAGACGGATGGCGAGAGCGAGGCGAAACCAGGAGGTAGCATGGGAAAGAGCAAGGAGAGCGATCAGCAGGTGTCCAGGAAGAGAACACCACCACCAAAGCCGATAGGAGATATCCCGAAACTTGTACACAAAACTACTCACGTCCGGTCGAAACTCCGCCATGATCCTCCTCCGAGCATCCATCACCTGCCCATACCCTCCGCTCAGCTGAAACTCCCACCCTCTCGGCACGGTGTCATCCTTCCCACTCCCAACTCCCCTGCCATTTCCCTCTATTCTTCCATCTCCGTTCCTCCCGGATCCAGCGACGTCTCGCGGGTCTTGTTGAACAGCGGAGACGAGGCATCCCGTCGCCGAGGATATGGCGAGACACTTGGCGTGTACCGCATCGAACTCTTCATCGCCAGAAGCGTCGGACGGATAAAGATGCTGGAACTGCGAATCTTGATAGGCCGGAAAGTTTGTGATCCCATCATCTGGTTGACCGGCCCCGTTGTTCTGGCTCTCCTCCGAGGCAAGGGTGGTGGATGGATGGAAGACGGGTTTGTAGCCGTTCTCGACGGGAACGTGTGTCGAAGGATAGGCGAAGCACAACGTGTAGATATCCATCTTGCCAGACTTCCGCACTGATCACGTCGTCCCGGACTCGTCTGGTCGTAATATCGGTATCGCTGATGCTGATGTCGTGTCGTCGATGAGATGTGGTATATGTCGATGGTCGTCAGAATCGTCTACGTGTACACCATACGTTCGCCATCCATCGCTTGGTCCCGACCCATCAATCAGCCAAAGGACCTTTCCGTGCGAAAGAGAAGAAGCGAGAATCCTTTTGTTCGAAATGTTAGAGGTGATGACGCGAGCGGGCGGGCGGATGCAACGCGTCAGGAGGAAGGGAGGATAGCGGTTTAAAGCTGTGTAGGTGGATAGTGATGGTCCACGCTTACGGGAACAGGGGAAGTCTGGCTGGATAGATGAGTTTCCGAGATGGACATGGGCGTGATGCGAAATGTCAGGTTCTCAGAGAGCGAGTAGCATTTGATACGCGGTTTTGCCAAGTCATACGGTCAGACGGGCAACGTCTTCCGTTGATAGAGGGAAATGCGCTCTGTTCAGTTGTCCTTTCGTGTTTCCAGAAACTCTTATGTAGTACTCGTTCGATATGCATGTGACACGATAACGGCGGTCTTCCCAAAAACAATGGAATCGCGACGCGTCCGTCAGCGTGAGTGGTTTGTGGTACTGCCCCGCGTTCAGCCGACAAGGTTTCATACATCTCATAGCTAAAAATGTAAGACCAGCAGGCCGCCCCCGCTCTCCTCATGTCCGCTTAGACCTCACCTCTAGACACCCTTTCTCACCAACCTCTCCAGACACCTCTCCCTCGCCCTGAAATGCAGTAAAAAAGATAATGAAGCTAGTCCGATTGCAACAGGCGACCCTTTTCTTAAGGGCCCTTTTAGGCTGTGCAAGGTTCATTTCTGGTGGATTCCCGGATGGCAAATGTTCAGTACGTGGAAAGGGCTCTATGAGAAGAGCGGATCGGAATCCGATATAATGACCACTATACTATAGCTCCAGGTCTCGAATGGTTTTTCTTGCAATGATCATATCGCACCAGGCTCTGAGACTGAAACGAAATGGGAAGAGTGTAACATACCAGTACCATATTAACATATCGAACAAGGGGTCCGTGCCGAAGGGGACTTCATCCTCACCTCTGTAATTGTTTTCGAAACACCTTGGGTGAAGAGCAGAGCTCGGGTGATTAGAGTCCATCATGCAATAGGCAGAGCAACTCTAACACTACATATATACGGTTGCACTATACAATAAAGCTAGGATCTTTCATATCCTAAAAGCGTAGACGCTATATACACCATGAGCATATCCATTGTCCCTGTTGTTCTTCGGTGGGTCACGAGTGGACCGAAAAGAACGATCGGCTGTACTAATACCACTGCGCATCCTAATTCGTACCACTTGACATCCTTTCCAGTTGCGCCAACACATACCCGATTGTGCCGGACAAAGAGCCGGTCGGATCATCCTGTGAAGGGTCTCTTGGGGGCGTGTTCGAACGGCTCGTTGAGGACGCAGGAGTCAGTTGTCCTTCAAGAGTGTAGTCGTAATCTTTCGGTGTCGCCTGCTTTTGTTCCTTCGTGAACTGCTCTAGCGCATCCGCTGTGAGATTCGAGCCCGTCGGGACTTGGCTCTCGCCTGAACTCGGATCGGTGATGATGGTGATCGAACCGGGCACAAACAGCGAGGCCAATTTCCTTTTTTGTTGGAGGTATATTCCCGAAGTGAGACAAATTCCTTCCGTCTCGGTCCACCCCTTGCCGCCGGGTCTCTTCCACTGGCAAATAGCTGTCAAGCAATACTGAAGACAGACTGCAGTAGTTTGGGTCCTTTGGTTCATATCCCGGGCGATCATCAATTGGTCACACTGCAGGGCAACGTCCCAGCTTCCTACGGAATGTAGGATTTCCCCATCTACACCTTGAAGAAACCCGGAACTTGCGTTCTCCACGTCATAAAGGCAGATCTTCTCTTCCTTCTCTCTTTTTTTCTGAATAGTATCAAACACCTCTACTCCGGTCGTCTTCGTTAGGCTTTGAAACAACAGCCGCTTTTGGTCTGGAGACAACTTTGCAGAAAGCTCGCTGAAAGACTGTTGAAGGATCGTTCCAAGCCGGTCATAGAATTTCTCTCTCTTCTCGCGATTTGTGTCGGACGAACTCGACTGCATTTCTCTATCTTCTTTCCATCGATTGGAACTCAACACGCGATCACAGCTTACTCTCTGCTCTTTGTCCGATTGATATGGGTCTTCCTGATGGTTGAAGAATGTCACTGAAATACTGGACATGGCTTGTTTCATGGGATCTTGCGGAGGTGGGTTTAGGGGAGGAAAAGCCGGCTTAGAGACGCACAGAGAACCTGAAGCGTAAAAGGCAGCAGTAAATGAGGAATGGGTTCATAATGTTGTTCAACGACAGCACATACCCTCAGATAGGTTTCGAAGAAAAAAATGCCAAAGACCTTACTAAAGGTGGCAGTTGGGTTTTGGCTGTATTTATATACGAGATATCAGGTTCCTGCTGTTGCTGGAGCTTCTTCTGACATCATACTCAATCAACGGTGAAAAGATGGCTCCTTTGTCGAGGAAGATTGGTGAAGCAACTTGAGCACCAAGTAGATTGCGAAAGGGATGGATATCCCTTCAGCAACTTTGGAAGCTTCCTATCGAACAATTACGAATGGCTGGTGGCGTTTGTCATCTGACAAGTATATCCACGGCGATGTGTGATACGCTCCCGAGGGACCCCGATTTGAGATTGACATGTCCACTCTCCGCACGAAAGGCAAAGGGATAAGCGTGCAGCCGTCGTCTTTGAATACATGTGCCCTCCGCAACTGAGCATCATCTAAGCAAGGCAATCAGAGCTGCCTTTTCAGCGCGGTGTCCTGATCAGTTAGCTAATGTGAAGTGGCCGTCAGTCTCGTAAAACCTAGGAGCCTAGGAGTCATGGACTAAGCCGGCTTCCGAGCTTGCTGATAGGCTTATACTGCAGTATGCATTGTCAGGTATTTCTTGTTTTCCATTGGAAACAATTGCACGACGTTGTGCGGAGCCCACTCACCTGCTCCGGAAGAAAGCTCTCTTGATGACAAATTCGAAGATCAGAGGCATTTGACGAGGGCTGCTTAACGTGTCAGATGTCAAGGCAGTGCGAGTGGTTGCGTTATGCTGGCCTGGTTCAGGCACTTTTCTCGAATAGATGCAGCTGCTCAGTGCTGACGTAGTAGTGGCTAGGTTCTAGTCGCAGCTCCGAAGGTTGTGGCAATAATATCCTGCTCTTTTGTGTGTCATAGCCACAGAAGTACAATTGGAGGGCGACAGACCAGCGCTTTGGATGGACATTTGTGTTATTAAAGCAAGGTCGCTTTACCAGGAGTCAACCGTCCATGTCATTTTACAGGCAGTCAGGCGAGGAACGATTGCCGCCCAACAACAACAATGCGAGGAAGTAGTGCGGTGCGATGAGATTAGGAGCGGTGAAATGCGGCGAGGTCCGGTGCATCGCCCTCGGCACTGAGATACCTCAGCAGGTGATACCACCCTGTTTTCCCGACTCGGACAGCCAGTGTGCTAGGCTGCTTCGTCGTCAGCGAGGCCTTTTACCCATTTCAGCATTGAGGCCGCCTCACGAATTTGTACTCGGACCAAAAGGGAAATTTTAGTCCCCTCGATGCAGTCGATGTCGATTTGAAGATTTGATGGGTCAGAAGTAGCTTCAGCATTGAGTCGTAGGGTCGCGACTTTAGTCATGACGTTGTGCGACCAAGCCTGAATGCCACACAGTAAGTAAGGCGCCTTCGTGACAACCGCGGAGATCATAGCCTCACATTGGCAGATTTCTGCAGAGATCGCATCAAGACCCAAGGGTTCTTCCTTGGTTGTATCCGCTCCTGTATATGCGATTTACAGCCTTGCCCATCAACAATTTCGTGGTTTCGACGAATCATGTAGCCTCACACCCTCCGGCCAAAGAGCGTAACGCTCTCGCCAAATTTGTAATGTCACCCGAAGCGCGCCTTCATCATTTCACTATTTCATCCGGCCATTTCCCGAAAACCCCGCGCTTTCACCTTTTCACCGTTTCACTATTTCACTGTTCCATCGCTCGCCCTGCTCGCTGCTGGATCTTGTACGATAGAAAGCCCCATTGTATGCTATAGCTCATGAGCATATATATGGGGACAGGGGAGCTTGGGCACTTCACAATGCCTTTGCTCTTCACCCTTAGATACAGCAATAAACCCCGAAGCAGCCTCGCTGATCAACAGATCCGGATTAGCTACCCAACGTCGATCAGCTCGGCCTAAATCGTAGTCAGTCGCTCGCATCAAACACCAAAATCACAGATCCCGCTATACGACTGCCCGAACGCGCTTACGTAGCGGCGGCGTGCTTTCTGGCTCTCGACAAAATTGCCCACAATATGTCATACTGCTTGTCTGCAACGTTTGTATGAGTATACTTTGTTGATGACTGCTGAGCCACTTGTACTTCGCGTGAGACATCACTGCGGGGGTGTTGTTCATTCTCGGTCTGATCGTCTGTCTGAAACGCCAGATACCCCAAGGTCGGGTTGATTGCTTCGCAGCGAAATATAGATGGCAAGTGGACATCCGTGGGCGTATGCCTGATTCAGCTTAGTCCTTCGAGCATACCGAGCCTCTTCTTTGCGGTTGCCTTCCTTCATGTGTATTGTACTTCACGCCCGACATCATTCATGTAATCATCCGCAGTCTTCACGTCCGATTTGTCGACTTCCAAGGGTTGCTTCAATGGCCTTGTCTGCATATATGGCGGATCCCATTACTATGTTGCAGGGATACTCACACCCATCATCCGCGGGTAAGGAGGATGCGAGAACGTCTTGCTGCGTTCTAGTCTCAAGTAACTCCGGTCCGCGAGGTGTACGTCAGTAAAGCTGAAGGGTGGTCCAGGTCTTCCATGTCACCGATGGATGTGGTGTTAGGGACAGGAAGGTTTTTAAGGCTGATGGACGAAGGTGGACTTGAACCACTTGGGGAATCGAGCTTGGAGACTCGTTATATAAATTCAGCAGGCCAGCCAGAATTGGGAGAAACAATACTCGTATCAGTATCTCGATTGCAAAATGTTTGATAGGCGGGTGACATGAATCACGCGCGTCAGGGATAAACTACTTTACAAAGGGGAAAATTGTCCGTGTCAGTATACAGGCGGTCTGTGATGATGCTCGCCGCAATGTAGTGAGAGTCACCGCAGTTTAGTGACAGTCGCCGCATGGTGGTGTGGGTTGCCGCACAGCTTTCAGAGTCGCTGCATCAGATGAGGAGCTATGCAAGGCAACAAAAGTTGACTGATCAGCGCGTGGGACTCTGATGACTCAGCAAATGTGCAGTGCATGCCATTTCCCTGATAGCCTGATCATACTGCGGAACTCTTGGGCGAGTCTCAAAACCCAGAGCACCCCAGACATTTCTCCTCTGTCCGCTGATGATACCTCGTCCCAGCCCGAGCCCTCGACGTCGTTTCCGAAACAGTCGGCAGCGTTAGACACGACGTCTGTATTCCACTCTGGAAGCGACGCTGAAAGTGTGGCGCTCAGGCGTATGGTTCGTACAGCTCTCGCACGTCACGGAAACATACGCTCATGAGCCGGAGGCGACAGTCAGCAACACTTCTGCAGGTAGTAAGTAACGTCACGGGATTGGGTGATGTATTACCGGGTTTTCGGGTGTTCTTGCTCAAACAGGCACGGCATCATAAGTGAGAGGTAAAGGTTATATCAATTCAGAATCTCCTACATCGGTTCTGAACCATGTGCCATTTTTGTAAGGATCCTATTAGACCTTACTCTGAATTTCCTCGTTAAATATCGTATATCGTAGAAGCATATATTGAGTTGCCATACTCTGTCGCTAGTAACACGGAGAAGGAGGGCTCAAAGGGCATGTGCGGGTGCGCGTACAGAAGCTGGATGGCGACGGTGTCGTACATCGAGCCGGGATTATGAGGAATCTGTGAAGAATCAGCATATGCGAATGAACGTATAAGTGTCTGAACGATATACAATATATCTGTGAAGAACAAGCACACGTGAATGAACGTATAAGTGTCTGGTCTTCACAGGACAGAAGAGAGGAATCCATCAAACATCCCAATATATACTGCAGGCTGAAGCCTTGGCAAAAGGAGGTAGAATCTATTGTTTGTTGATGGGCGACGTGATGGCATTTGCTGAGGGTCGAATGACGTGTCTAATACTGAGTCTCGACAGAATCGTGCCGTCGGGTCTGACTCAGTTGTGATGAGGAGGTAACCATACATTCCGAACACAGTCTGAACACCTACAAGATGAGCTTCTCGCGGCACGAGCAGCGCTTCTTCTCATTGTCGTTAGTCTCGCCCACTATTTTGGAACGCCTGATCGCAAGGTTCTGGTACGAAGGTAGGAGGAGGGGGAGATGCAGAGAGATGGTCATGCTGATATCACTTGCAGCACCGTCGAAGAGCGAAAGTGTGTAGTCACTATAAAATTTTGAAAAGTACGTCAAGTAGTGTAGCTTATACGTTTCAGACGCGCTCAAAGGGCGGACCACCTGCCGGTTGTTCATTGTCGGTCTTCGTAACCCGCTGTCGTCCTGTGACTGTGAGAGAATGGGAGCGGCTTTGCTCCGCGGTCCGCTTTCATTATAGTTTCATGTCCGTTACTACGCGCAGGATCTAACCCTTTGCGATGAAAGGGCCTCTGTCCCTTTATCTTCAGGTCAACATCAGGAATATAAAATGGGACACCGAGTCGCCACATCTGTTACCCAGGTTGTCCTTTATGAAACGAAGGCAGGCTTATCAAGGCTTCTGGCACATCCATATCCGACAAGAGAATATACCAGCTCAGTCACGTCACAATTCCATGAGACTTCTAATAGACAAGGTTGCCAGACCTTGCTCCCGCTCTCAAAGTCTGTTGCACCTGCAGACATTGTCGCAGTTTACATAATTCGTAGCTGGAGTA
>BCHV01000042.1:0-20603 GCA_001599735.1 Naganishia albida
TAACCCCCTAACCCCTAACCCCTAACCCCTAACCCCTAACCCTTATGGCATCTAGTAAAATCGGCAAACCACCATCACATTGCGACTTAGAAAAAAGCCTCGCTGGAACCCAATGTCTTCTGCTTGGGCGGTATTCCCTGAGACGGATCGCTAATAGCAGCCAGATTGGGATCAGCTCGGAACCGAGCCGCTTTCAAGGCCGGGCTGATGTGTTCCCCTGCGTACTGTTTTGCGGTCAAGGTTGGTTGGAGGGTTTGCAGGTGGGTTGGCGGAAGCAGGCGAAGTGGTCGCAAAAATCAGGGCGAATCTTCGGGCTTGCTTGCTGCGATCCGAACCTTGGGGGATTCATGGCACGGGTACAGCCGGTAGGGCGGACCGAGCTTCGGAGTTGTCGTCGGTTGAGGCGGTGGATCGGTAAGTCCAGCACTTGTTGTTGCAGCAAGTGTCGACTGAATTGCACTAGACTTTTCGGGTCCGATACATTGATCGATCAGAGCAAGCAACTTCCGAAACTTCACTGGAACGAGATTGTCGAAATTCATGTCTAACGGAGTCTAGACTCGAGGAATGACAAAGGCAAAGTGGTTAGAGGAGAACTTGACTCGATGGCTGGATCAGAGTTTTCCAATGTTCAACTCACAGAGACTTGTGACGTTGCCTACATGGCGTTGCCTGCTTGACTTGTGCTTTTGTTGAGAAACTGCGCAGTGTTCAAGTAATGCACATCTGTCTAAGGGACTTTGCCTGTCATCTTGATGACCAGCCTTGATGACACAAGGGTAGCTATCATTTGTCTTGAGAGGCTGAAAGTTGTGTCAATCGAGTACCGGTCTAATGTGCGTGGTCATCTACAGAATACACCCAGTGGCAAACCGAAGGGTTGGTTTATACATATATTTGGGCTATCAGGTGAGAGCTACTTTGCCAAGGGCACAACGGGTCATGTTAGTATACAGGCAGGTTGTGATAATGTTCGCCACAGTGTGGTGAGACTCATCGCACTGTGCTGAAGTGTCATGAATGACTTAGGTCCTAGCAAGCATCACCTGACTTCTAGGTATCAGCTGATCAAGCTCCTTCGGCTTACACGGCTGGCGGTGATCACCGCCATCAGTTCCGCTAGTTCCGATCAGAGATTTGATCACGCGCGTGATCCGTGTCACGCGTCAATCAAAGTATTTGCAATCGAAATACTCGTACGAGTATCGTTTCTCCCAACTCTGGTTAGCCTGTTAGATATATATAGCGAGCCTCCAGACTCGATTCCCCTCTTGTATTCCGTTTTGCTCTTCAGAGCTAGTTCGTATGTCAAAGCTATAAATCACGTGCAGTTAAATTATAGCCAAGTGGCTCAAGTCCACCTTCGTTCATCAGCCTTAGTCCTCCTCCTGTCCTGTCCCTCAAGTCTGTGTCAACTCCAAGCGTTGATTCTCAGGTCAACACCACACCCGTCCGTGACATGAAGGTCGCAGCACTGCGCTGGAATACGGCAGGCCACCTTGAAGTCGGGTACATAGTGAACAATGACATGACATGCCCTCGTTCAATGTTGCTCACTGCCTACCTTTGGCTGAGCGCTCATGAATCGGCTCACCTTCAGCATTACATCAGTCACCTTCGCCAAGCACCCTTCCCAAGCAATACTTCTTCACGCAGCACCTAGACTTCGTCGCGAAAACTTCGTCACGAAGTTTATCATCACATCAATCTGACTGCATCAATAGACTCCGTCGACAAGACTTCTCCGCGAAGACTTCGCGAGCAAGATTTCATTGCGAAGCATCGCCAACAGAAGGACGGTAGCGGGCTGTTCTATTGCATTTTTGCGGCTGCCAAATGTGTCGTTCGACTTTCTTACCGATTTGAAGCCCTTCCTCTTGCCCATGGTGATTGATCGTCAAAAGGTCTTGGAACAGGTCGATATTGACCCCAAGAGACGCGCAAGAGGATGCCTCAAGCTGTCAGTAGAACGTCAACCAATTGCTTTTGACATTCTTCAGTCATGCCTCAGCCATCTCCTCGCGTCCGACGCGTTTGACGCGAGGCGACCGAGCTGGCTCGAGCGGAATTTGGCCAGTCCGAGGGATCTCCCTCGCTATCAGTGCACCGACACTAAAGCAGAACACAAAACAAAAGCAAAAGCGAAGTCGATATGGTCGGTAACCAATACCCCGCAAAAAGACAAAAAGAATACAGACGACACCAGGACTCGAACCTGGGCGGGCAGAGCCCAATTGATTTCTAATCAATCACTATAACCACTCAGTCATGCCGTCCTTAGTAGATTGCTTTTTCTGTTAGTTTTTCAAACCCGTGTGTGCGATACTATCACATATCGGCCAAAAAGTTACAGGTATGTTTCGGCAGGGTGGACGAGTGATTCTGATGTCCTGGCGAGGAAAGGTTTTAAGTGCTGCTGACGAACAGTGGGACCTCGGAGGGGTATCGGATCCGGTCGGAAAGTAAAGGCAACATACCGATCGCTCTGTGACACAGCTTGATCACTTCAAGCCAGAAGAGCCTTTGCTTTGGCAACGGGATTTTGATTCCCCTGTTCAGAATGTTCAGAGGTGGTTTGGTACATGGACTCCGCCCAATTGTCGTGCAAATCCTCCAGCATGGCGTCATTCCCAGCTTAAATTCTGCCGTAAGTATTTGATCGCGTATATAGGCTGAATTGGCATAATCCTCACCAAGAAAATTGGTGTCTCATGGATCAAAATCAAGTGCAAGTACGACCTGCGAACATAGGAATTTAATCGTGCTATTCTCAGGGTCCCGTAACAAGCTGTCGGATGTACGAGACTAGAAAAGTTGTGATCAATACTATAGGTGCGTGACATAGATTTTGCTGCAGTATACGTCCTTTCGATGGTTCCAATTCAGATTCACCATGCTTCTAAGGGGGTGCTCTCCGCATAGTGACAAGAATACGTTTTCGGCCCGAGGCGCTTGAGAGCGAGGGGTGCAAGAGGCGGAGGGAGGTCCTAGGCCCACTTGCCTTTGACACAGGATCCCAACCCAAACTTTTGACTATCTCTCCGTCTGTCTTGTACTCTTGAGTGGACCAATCATCAAATGCTTACAATGGTCAGGACTCTAGAGCTACAGCTCCGCGATGCCGTGTCATAGCTAGTCGATGATGATATTTCAAACATATCATCATCACCTGCCTTGCTATAGTATCCTAGCTTCTCACCTCTTGCTCTAGCTATTGGAAATGTGCCTTTGACCCAGCTTCTTACCCTTGGCCTTGGGCGCACTCCAGCACAAATCGTCATTCGTCCACTTCGCCTCAGTCGCACTTCAGCTAGACTCGTCATACCCGTACTTCGCCCACTCAAACTTCGCCAAAGTGCTAGATCCGGACTTTGCGACTTCGCTAAGGTCGCCGCGCTACACTTCGCCGAAGTCAGCTTCTTCAAATATGCTTCGCAAAAACCAGCTTCGCGACTACGCTTCGCCGAAGCTAGATTCGCAAAGACTAGCTTCATGTAAACTAGGAAAGACGAAGGCAGCTCTCATGCGGATACTCGAGCTTCCTACCTGCTATGCACATAATTTCCAGGAAGCTCGACCCATTTGCCTCGCCCATTCTGACAGGCATCGAGTCACTGCGTCTTTTTGGAGCCTCCTGAGACGGCGGTCCGTCGATTCTGAAGATACCATGAGGCATTTGTGCCACCCTTTGCGTCTGTCGAGTAATTCACGCATGATCTCAGTGGGTCGTCTCGTCAGCGGCGAATGATACTCGCTTTCGTCTGAGAGAGGACCCATATCGCTCTCCGTATCGCCTTCAATCGTAACCGAGCAGCTCTTTTCCCCGCAGTAGCATGCTTGTTCGTCATATCTGTGGGTAAGATCGATTCTCGCCTGTACACGGAAATCAGAGGGTATTAGCTGACCCATGTCGGTCGACCTTATAGTCGAACGTCAGTTCCTCTCCTGTGACGATGCCGCGTTTCGTGAATATGCCGAGACTCATGTTTTGTCCGACTGTCCACTTCTCTATGTAGCAATCTGGGTCGCACGAGTGATTGAAGAAGGGCGATACCGCTGCATTCTGTTGAATCGACGTACCGTCAACATTATCAGACAAGCACCAGTCTAGATGCTCCATTCACCGCCCTCGCCCTTCTGAAGCATTATTAAGTGGAAGTGCAGAATTCCCACGTCGCAATACTTCATCATACGTCGGTGCACAGTGTCCTCGGCTACGATTCCTGCGATATATTCATAAACAAAATAATGACTTAGCGAACACATGGATACCACCAATTAGCTCACAACGACCAGCCGTCGAGTATGTCATAGTGTACCTGCTTATGTTGGCAGCGGTTCGTCGGCCAGACCCTTTCCCCTCGATCTTCACTATCTCGACGTTCGCATATTGCCTGCACCTGAACCTTTGCAAAGGACAGACAGCACCTTCAGCATGGGAGGGCGTAAGCGATTCGCAAATGCACTTGAGATTCTCGCAGGCATCTCCCGTCCGACACGCATCCTGTACACATTCGATCTGCGAGACTACGTCCTCGTAGGGCGACAATGCACTGCATGGCGCCTGGCCTATCAATCAAAGGTTAAAACGAGATCGGCGGTCGAATCAGCTGACAGACCAATGCTCCGTTCGTAATTGCAGATGTAAAGGGCTTACTCTGCGCGTCCCAGCTGGTCATCCAGAGGGCTGGTGGCAGTTATGAGTTGAAATCCTTGATAGGCGAAAGCGAAACGCTCGGCGGGAGACAGTTGAATGGCCATGTAATCTACCTAGAGCTTGACAAGATATCCGGGCGAAAACAGCCTTCAACCGAGACGTGAACAAGGCAAGTTTAAGTCACCGTTGTATACGCGTATATCGAAACTTCTCGACCCGGTACGAGTTCTAATTCCCCAGGAGCCCGCCCTGGCGAGGGTAGAGGCAGGCTCGGTAACACCTGCCTCGTGTTCCCTGTGAAACTGAAGCATCGATGGCTGAGCTGTCAGAACAACCATGCAACGTCATCAACCTGACATACTCGCCGCGGTGTCAGCAAAACGGATTCGGTCAACGAGCAGATTGATTGAGGTAAGTGACGTCGGAAAGCTGTAGTCGGGATGCATAGCACGTCTGCGCCGAGTTTCAGGATGACCTCCCGAGTCGCCTGATGTGACCGAGGATGACAAGACGATGGATATAGGGACTGAAACTCATCAGATTGGCTGAATAGCCGTTGTATCACGCAGGAGTCGTAAAGGACGCCTCAAATCAAATCTGTCCATCGGCGGGCACCTCCCTACCACTCGACACAGATATCCGTGCTGTTATGGCCAGTGTGTCGACGGTAGCACCTGTCCATCGACTCAGATCTTGGATGCTATATTTGAATGCTTTTGTGATACGGGACAGTAACAGGCAAACACTTGAACCGCTCGAACGCGTCGGATCGCCTCGCCGGGTTGCGGACCGGGCCTGCCGAGCGACGAGTATCGCGCCGTTTTACGGTTTCTCCTCGCCAGATTCTCTATTGGTGAGTTGGTGTATTGAATACCGTCGCCAGAATAACATCGTCTAATAGACACCCATCACAAGCACTGCTCAGCATGTACGACGTCGTCATCATTGGCGCCGGATTCGCTGGCTTGACAGCCGCTCGAACGATCCTCAAGACCGCATCCACTGCACGCGTCCTAGTTCTCGAGGTAAATCCCAGATCTTGCTCAATCCGGCACTGGCTGACGACCTAGTTGTAGGCTCAGACACGACTCGGAGGACGATGCCTCACTTCGCGGGAGTTTGGTGGACCGGTCGATATAGGCTGCAGCTGGATTCACGGGTACAAGGAGGGAAGTGTCGTGCGGGAGCTCACCGATGAGCTTGGAGTCGTGAGTCGAGTCCGTGTTCAAAGATTGGCCGCATGCTAACTGATACGATGCTATAGAAATGCTACGTTCCGGACAAGGGCAAGGGTTGCATGATATCCGGGGGCAGTGAGTAGTAGACCGTATTCTCCTTCCGTCCCGTCAAACCGTTTCTGACATGCGCATTCCAGAGATCCTGGACACCGATGTCGCCGGCAAACTCTCCAAGAACCTTTCGGCCGCGCTTGCAGCCGCGGCATCGTCTACATCGCCTTCCCCTTCCTCAAGCCTCGCCTCGAGCGTCTTCGAGTCTTCCTCACCTCTCTTCGGCACTCTCGCATCCTCCGAACAATACCTCGCCAAATCCCTCGCCCGCACACTCGAAATCGGCATGGGCGTTCAGCTCGAAGACGTCTCCCTCCAGTGGTTCGGATACGAGGATTCGGCGAAAGGGACCGATGCCGCCATCGTCGGAGGATACGACTCGCTCGTGAAGAAGCTCGCAGAGGATGTCAGGACGATGGGTGGCGAGATACAGCTTGATGCGAGGGTGGACGGCGTAAAGCTTGGGGAAGAGGAAGGGTCGCCGGTCAACGTTACCATCTCAAGCGGCAACTCCCAACAAACGCGCCACTCGTCCCGCCTCGTTCTCTCGACGATCCCGCTCGCGCTCCTGCAAAAGAGCCACGCTCAGCTCCTCTCTGGTATCTCCGCCCGCAAAGTCCACGCCATCGACCACGCCCACGTCGGCAAGCTCGGCAAACTGGTGGTATCCTACGACGACGCTTGGTGGCCGACCGACGTGGGCGCATTCACGATCCTCCCCACGGAGACCTCCGGCAATGGCGAGACACCCACCGATAACATCGAGCAACTGCTCAAGACCGTACCCCTCGTCGTCTCCTCGTTCGCCATCGCCACCGCCCCGGCAGACATCCAACCCGCACCCGCAACCCACCCAACGCTCCTCATCTACCTTCCTGTCCCCGTCGTACAACACCTCGAAGGCCGCTCCGCATCAGAAGTCGGGCAAGCGATGCACAACTACCTCGCATCGTCCATCCCCACCGCCAAGCCTTGTCCCTTGAGCCCGAAACACTCGGTCCTCACAAACTGGGCGTACGACCCGTCCTCCCTCGGCGCGACGTCGACCCCGCTCACCGTGCAAAGCGTCGCAAAGGGGATCACACCAGCCTCGTTCATCGAACTCGGTCGACCGGAGACTTTGGGCGCAGTGGATGGCAAGCCACGAGTGTTGTTTGCCGGAGAACACACGAGCGTCAACAATAGGGGAAGTGTGACGGGCGCGGTGGAAAGCGGTTTGCGGGAGGGGAGACGTGCCGTGCAGTTGTTGGACTTGTAGGTGATAGTGTCCGTATGTGTGTTCGAAATAGGTTGTACAACTGCATCATAGAGATTCCTCTCCGTGACTGATAACGGGCCCCCGACCTGTCCACCGATTGTCATCGCTAGCTAGAAGACTCCTTGACTCGTCCATTGGGCTCCCCAGAACCTTTACAGACTGGTCCCGTGTGCCCTCTCCTCGTCCATCCTCAAAAGCACATCTGACCCTCGCCCTCCTGCGCTTCCGAACACCCTACTCTGCCGTGTTCCTATCGCCGGACAGCAATGGTCCTCGTCGGCTGCGATGGACGCCGAATCTCTCCAGCCGGCGAGACAAATGTTGAGCTTGGAGAACGAACTTCCGGTCGTCCTGTTACCCTGGCTTATTTGGGACTTCAGCGGCGATCATGTCCGGCATACACTGCACAAACACCCGCAGATTAGTCAATCATGCAGGATCTGTAACGCCATGAAACTTACCCTCCGGCCGCTTCTGTATACTCAGCGGTATCTGCTGCCGTACGGACCTGATACCCAGCGAGATCAATATATGCGCATCAAGGTGAAGCTGTGGCTGAACTCACTCGACAACACCCATATCCAAATCGACTGTGAAGAAACCCGCCTCCATCCTCCCCTCTTCATCCGCCTTGCCAACATCAACGCTCTCCAGCCGCCCTAGCTCTCTTCCCCAGGGATCAAAGGCCAAGGACTCGCCCCACGACGTCCGCGCCGGCACCGCCTCGATGGCGGCGTAGTGACGTCCTGCTTGAGCGGGAGCGAGGATGTAGACTTGATACTGAATCGCCGTGGCGCGCTGCAAAACCAGTGATCAGCACGGCCTCCACGTTCTTTCCCCGAGTCCGCCTGAGGATGCCTTACCAGCAACGTATCTATACAAACGATCAGTCAACATTCCCCCCGGCCTTCCAAGACGACGTACTCACACCAGTGATCCCGTCCCGTCACGACCGTAAACGCAGCTGGAAAAACCAATACCTTTGCCCCGCGCTCCACCAACCGCCTATGCATTTCCGGGAACCGTAGGTCGTAACATATCTCCAGTCCGATGGGGCCGATAGAGGGACTAGGCGTGATTGGATCGAGGATTTCCGAACCGGCAAGAACGCGGAGGGATTCCCCGGTTTTCGTCACTTTGGTCGGATCGGAGGTGTCATGTAACGCCACGTCGAACAGATGTACCTAGACAAATCAACGACGAACACGGATAAACGAAGAGACAATGACTCACCTTGCGATACGTCTCCTCTACTTCCCCTTCATCCGTAATCACCACCAGCGAATTAAACACCTTCCTCCCCTCCTCGCTCTCCCTTTTCACCTCTTCGGCATCCCTTTCTGACGGCAACTCGTGCACTCCAACAAACACCCACACCCCCAACTCCTTTGCTACCTCCCTCAAACCGTTCGTGAATCCATGCGATGAGATCGGGCGGGAAAGATCGTAGCATTCTTGTTGCGTAGGGACGATGAAATCCGACGCTTCCGGTAAAAAACATGCCTTGCTCCTGCATCAGCATCACTCTCCCTTCAAACCCATGACTGCCATCGACCCACCTTTGCCCCGGCTTGCGCTGCGCGCCGAATAACGTCCCTTGAGATCTCCAAGTTCCGCCGTGCGTCCCCAGTTGAACATATTTGACAGACTGCAACGCGACCTGGATGTGCCATGGTATGAGCGAAGTGATGGTGTAAGCGATGTTGCGATGGACGATGGAGCGGTCGACGGGTAATCAATCGGAGAGGGAAGGATGACACCAGGGAACGGAACATGTCGAGGTGATATCGATAAGAGATGACGAGATGATGAGTCATGTCTCATCTTCATCTTGACGCGCCAGTCAAACGTCGCCTATTCGGAGGGTTGGTGAAAGATACACTCGATACTATCATGGACAACCATGTCTACGAATCGGTACAAACGGTCCAATAAAGACGTACAAACAAACCACATACAAACGCATCCACAAACGCGGACCGATCAACGCACAACCATTGTCCATTTCAACAGAATTCTTCCCGCAGTGTCCCGGCATCACGCCGGTCCCGCATTGTCCATTCCCATCTAATCCAAAACGAATCTAAACCTCCCATCCAAGGCGTGCCTACTCGGGAGGAACGGCGCCGTTCATATACTTGACCAACTTGCTGTGCTTCCTGACGAACGGATCATCCAGGATGGAATCCCCTTCGCGTACGCTGGCGGCAAACGAGAATCAGTTTCCAATCATGGAAAGAAGGAAGAAGGGGAACGCACTAGTGACTGAGCACAAAGTGTCCCGTGTGTCCGGTGCGGAGGAAGACGCGGCCGGCGTATCGAGCTTTGGTTTGCGGAATCGGGTCCTGCGTGAGCGTGGCGGTAGGAGGCCGGTTGCTGAACTCCAAGACGCCTGCGGGAATAGGAGGTGTCAGTGGTGAAGCCGAAGCTGTTGCGAACAGACTCACCGATTCGTGCGACGAAATCATTCTCGTTTGCGAAATGCTCAACTCGGGCGAACGGCGCTTCTCGTTTCCCAATGGCCGGCGCGGAAAAGTGGTTGGCGGCAGAGGCAAAGGTGTAGACTTCGATCTTGGCGAGAGCCTCGATGGGGAAATCGGCGAGGAGTTGGTCCTGGGATGGAGGATTAGTACGTGCGATATGGGAACCATTGATGGACATACCATCCATCGCGCGGCGAGTATCCCCCCTTGACTATGCGCAATCAGAACGACACGTCCCTTCTTGTCATTCAAGATGGCCTTGCAGATCTCCTGCCCGTACCTCAACCGTTAGTGAGATCGTCGACGCGGGCGACGGCGCAAGCGAACCTTGTACCCCGTCCTGAGATCCTGCGTCGGCCAGAACAGATCCCTTTGCACAAGGCACTCGAGGAAATCAAACCAGAAGCCAAAGGTACGGTTGTTCAAGCCGGTGACGGGACGGTGAAAGGTGTCTTGAAGCCAGGTTTGAATGAGGCGCAGTCCGGAGGGCGAGGTGCAGATTCCGTTAACGCTGGAGGAGGGAGGTTGTCAGCGCGGAAGCGGGAAGGAGAAGGATGTCTCGTCTCGAGAGGAGACGAACGGTGCGATGACGATATGTTACGTCTCATGACCGGCATGTTAATCTCAGCCCGTCATCTTCTCCGTAGAGGAGAGGAAGCGAGACCGCCTGTTTCATGCGGAAAGAGACGCTCTTGCTGAGGCCTTCGAGCATCCTACGACGCGAATGTCTTTGCTCTCCTTGCAACTCACGCGTCCCATCTCCTTGCACCGACATACGCACGGCCTGCTCCATCGTACACAGCTCATTCTCGCCAGAGATCTCTTCATCGGCGTTCCCTGTCCGTGCGAAAACAACATTCTTTGCGAAAAGAGAAGAGGGGATAGGAGTCTTCTAACGAAACCACTCACACGAACCACGCCTCGTCTTCGAATCCCTCCTTCCCTCCCGTGGGCGGAATCACCGTCTTCCCCTGCATCAACTGAATCCCAGTTACCACCGCATACCCAATCCCCATCGCAATCCACGGCGCAGGAACGCCCAACAGCAACGACGCGATCCACATCCCCGTGACGAATACGCTAGAGATAAAAGCGATGATCTGAAGGAGGATCCCGCCGGTGGTCAAGTCGACTCCGGGACGCGGAAAGGGCGAGAAAACGACGGGAAGAAGGGCGATGTGTTTAAGGATGACGATAAGGTCGAGGAGGAGGACGATAGGCGGAGACGCGGAAAAGTTGATGGGTGGAGTAGCGGTGACATTCGGGTCGATATCGTAGGCGTAGACGGGCATGTTGGGCAGACTCGGGCTGCTCGAAGGGATGGCGGTGCCAAGTTGCGCATCCACGGAGGATAGGGTTGTATATATCGTCCAAGATGAATGATGACGAAGCAACTTGAAGGCCAATCTCAACTCGGGGGTTTGTTTCCGCCGTTTCACGTGATTTCCGGGAGAGGGACGTTTCAGATTTCAAAGTTCAAGTTTGAGTTTGGGCTGAATCCTAGTCGGAGAGTATCACCCAAACACCCGTCATGTCCCTCGTCCGCCCGAGAGAGGACTCCCCCGACGCCTCAACCAAACGACAGAAGCTCGACATCGTCTCCCTCGAAGAAGAAGACGCGTCCAACACCCTCCCCCCACCAAGCAACGAAAAGCGCCTGCCCGGGTCGAATCTCCCGCAGAGCAGCTACATCTACGCCAATGCCGATGGCTTGTTAGGCAAGTTGGATCGTGGGGATGGGGTCTATCATTTGCGGGAGGAGGATGTCGGGATCGGGGCGTATTTGACCAAGGGTGCGGGAAAGGTGGATGGAATTATCAAGCAGAGGTGAGTCCGAGCGGAGCGAGAACCCCTTCCCGAGCGCAGCGGCAAGAAACTGTCTTCTCGAGCGGAGCGAGAAGAAAGCTCCCGACGAGCGAAGCGAGAATGAGTCTCTCGTTGAGCGCAGCGAGGATGCCTTTCCTAGTGCGTCGTAGGACGCGCGAGAACAGCTCCAGCATTGCAGACACTCCCCCGTGCGAAGCGAGAAACCCACCGTCAAGCCCGGCGAGCATCCCTCTCTCGAGTACGTGCAGCACGCGCGCGAACATTCCAAGTGACCGCGTGATTGGTGACGCGATCTATGCGGGGACGAATCGACCGAGCCGGAGAATACGACCGAGGACCTATAAGCCTACATCGTATGCTCACATCTCTCCTCTCCAGATTCTCCGACTTCATGGTCTACGAAGTCGGCCTGGACGGCGAGATCCTCCACCTGAAGGATATCAACCCACCCATCGACACGCTCAAGGATGCCAAAGCCGAGGCCAGCACAGCCGAAACGAAAAAGGAGAAACCCGTCGAGCCCGCGACGGAGACGAAGGAGGAGGTCCGGGAAGACGATCAAACGATTGAACAGACGGACGACGTCGAGGAAGCCGACCCCGTCGCCGACGAAGAGCAGCCGGAACCGGAGGCCGAACCCGCGGCGGACAACCTCGACTTGCCGGAACCCCTGCGGTTCGCCCCCGCGCCAGAATGGCCAACAGAGACGACGCGGGAGCTGCTCAAGTTGCTCAAGGAGGACACCATCGTCAAGCTACACGACTTGTTCCTCGAGGGCAGGACACCACCGAAGGGCGCCGCGCCACCTTCATCGACTCTGACGGCGGAAGAAGAGGCGATGAGTGGCGAACCGTCGTCCCGCGGCCAGGGGCGTGATCGCGGACGCGGCAGGGGCAGGGACAGGAGGGACCGCGGCGGTCGTGGAGCCCGAGGTGGACGGGGCGGCGGCGGGTCATACGGAGAACGTGTCGAGGATCCGCGAGAGGTCTTGTCTGATGTACGTCGACTCCCCTGCGATTCCCGCGCCGGTGCTGACGCCTCGGCAGCTCATCTCGGACAAGAAAGCGAGGACCGACTTCCACGCGGCCATCCGGAAACTCTTTGACGGCACGTTCGAGACATTTGCGCGAGACGCGCCGGGCGAGGAGGGTAGCCGGATCGCCATCAAGTGGGGCATGTCGAAGCAGGACGCCAAGAAGAAGCAGGAGAGTTGGGACAGGCAAAAGCGGCAAAAGGAGGCCAAGGAGGGTTAGTTTCTGCCGCTCGGCGTCCCGAACCCCTGCTGATCTCTCCACAGCCGGGAGCAAGATGCCGCCGTACATCCACTTTACCCTGCACAAGTCCAACAGGGACACGGCGGACGCCATGCAGTCGCTCGCCCGATCGCTCAAGGTCGAGAGCAAACACCTAACGACGTGCGGGACCAAGGACAAGCGTGGTGTGACCGTTCAACGCGTCTGTCTGCAGAGGAGACGGATGAAGTTGATGGACGTCTGGAAGGCGGTCAACGGCGTGACCAACGGCAGGAAAACGATGAAGCAGGCGTGCGAAGAGCGCGCCGACTACGGCATCCGGATCGGCGATCTCGAGTATTCGCACAAGTACTTGGAGCTGGGGATGCTCAAGGGCAACCACTTTGTCATCACTCTGAGGTGAGTTACCACGCGTCGATGGGGTATGGCCGCTGATTCCCCTTCAGAAACGTACAAGCAGAGAGCAACGAGATGATTGACCAGGTCATGGAGTCGATGAAGACGCGAGGATTCATCAACTACTACGGCATGCAGCGGTTCGGCACGGCGTCCATCGCCTCGCATACCGTCGGATTGGCCCTGCTCCAGGGCAAATGGGCAGCCGCGGCGGAGTTGTTGTTGGCCGTACGACCGGGGGAACATGAAGACACGGTCGAGGCGCGTCGGATCTGGTTCGAGACCAAGGATGCGAGCAAAGCCGTCAACATGATGCCGAGGCGCAACGTGGCGGAGCGTTCGCTGCTCGAGTACTGGGCGAGGCCAAGCTCGCGGGTGGAAGATGCGTTCAACGCGATTCTCAACGTGAGTCCGAGTCGGAAGACTATGGACGTAGCTGACATTTCATAGATCCCGCGAAACCTTCGACTTTTGTACGTGCACAGCTACCAGAGCTACGTCTGGAATATGATCGCCTCGGAGCGAATTCGGATGGATCCCTATAACGTCATGGTGGGCGATCTGGTGTTGGCGGAGGAAAAGGACTTGGACGCAGCTACTGGTAAGGTTCCACCTCCTGCGCCCTATGAGCCATGCTGACCCTACACAGCCCCCTCGAGCTATCGGGGCAACCCCGACAGAAGCTGGCAGACGGCATCGAGCGTCAAGGTCAGAGTGCTTGCCGCCGAGGATCTCGACAAGTACACGCTCGCCGACGTCGTCTTGCCTTTGCCCGGATTCGATATCAAGTACCCGGAGGGTCCGCTGTATGAAAAGTACAAGGAGATCATGGCCGCCGACGGACTGGATCCGGCCAAGATGCGACGTGATCAACGGTGAGTGGTCCTCAAGCTAAGGTTTAACGTCGCTGATGGGCTCGCAGGGAGTATTCGCTGTCGGGATCATACCGAAAGATCGTACACGTTCCCGGACACCTCAGCTGGACGCACATGCGGTACAACGACCCGGACATCGCGCTCTGTCAGTCGGACGAGGACAAGTTGTTCGGGCTGGACCCACCGCCGACGGAAGAGGAGGCCAAGGAGGGCAAGTTTGCGGCTTTGCAGGTCAGGTTGACGTTGGGTACGAGTTCGTATGCGACGATGGCACTAAGGTGAGTTGGGGTGGCGTTGACGGTTGACTGTGGCTGACACCGGGTGGACAGGGAAATTACGAAGGTGTCGACGTCGTGGTATAATCAAAGCCAGATGACCAAGGCGTCCGAGGATCAAGCTCACAAGGCCATTCGGGCCGGTGAAAAGGTAGAGGAAAAGGCAGAAAAGACGGAGGCGGTGGTGCAAGGAAAGCCCGAGACTGTCATTGAGGAAAAGATGGAGACGGCCGCATAAGGGACGGCTAGATTTGAGGAAGTCGGCGCACCGGCCGACGTGTCAGGCCAAGCCAGCGTTGGCGTAATGAAAGGCCACCATATGAGATCTTGCATACCGCGAAGAAGGACGCACTACAGACACGCACAATTGTCCACAAGATCCTGCTCCACATGCGTTCGCAGCATCGCTTGCGGGAGATCCAAGCTCGACGCGCGGTCACGTCAGAAAAAGGTAGAGTCTCTATATGCAGACAGGCTCAGAGACAACGATATGTGTCCGCAAGCACCCCGACGTGGCGTAACCGAGCGACATTGCGAGACGTCGAGTCCTGCTAGCTGCTTATGCAGAAGTCAGGGACCAGCATCTACGTCGCCCCATCTTTACGAACATCTCTTCGGGCTCGGCAAGATCGAGCACCGCACTCTGGACGTTCTCCTCGCATTGTGAAGCCGTTGCTGCGTTTCCCGGTGCAAGATGCAGGAAGAATATGTACAGAATGCCAAACACAACCCTCGCTGTATTACACTTAGCGACGGTATCGACAAGCTTCGTAGCGCTACAACATGCACGGCTCTGTAACGGCACTCGGACGTCTTTCTTCTGTTGAAGTCGACTGATCTCCAGGACAACGCCCGCCTAATCGACAACCGTGTTCCCGCCGAGACGGGTAATTCATGCGTCCGAAACGTGTTAGGATCATTATAATATCGGTAATCCGCTCGTCGCTAATGCCGTCCCAGAAGCCCGGATCAGCACACTTTCGCATCCACCAACGAACAACTCACCATCCTGCAACGTATCCCTTACCTCGCACTTAATGCTTCGGCCCCTTCTTCTGTATACTCTCCGTCTCTCCAAACCTGCGCACGTGGAAACCCTCACTGATACCTTTCAAGAGTTCCGTTTGTGTGGCGGTGTCCGGATCGAGGGTGTCGTGCGGGTACTTGACGGTCGAGACCTGGGCGGAGGGTGGGCCGCGGGATAGGTAGGATTTGCTGCTGAGGGCGGGATTGGGGTATGTCGGAAGAAGGGAATAATGGAGAGACGATGGGAAGGAGCGGATGAGTAGTTGGCGAATCAGTAACGAAAGATAAAGAGAACAGAGGAGTCATCAGCAAGAGCCCAATCTGTATCAAGCTAACAACAACTCGGAAAGCACTCACAAGGAATTCACTTTCCCCTCCTCCCCCAACGCAACGCCCTCTACCGATTCATCCGGATGATTATGGCACCATCCTATAAGACCCAACGATGTTGCTCTTCAGGGATGGTGGTGAGCGGAGAAGCAGGAGAGCAGGGGGGTAGACATACTCTTTTTGAGTGTAGTACCGGAACGAAACGCCCTGCCTAGAACTCAGCAGGCCTCATTGTATCCTTCGCAGGGTCGAGGGTCGTACCTGTACTTTGCCGATCCTGGTAGAATGTCAGAGGGCGTAGAATCAGGGTGTAGAAGGGACGTACACTTTGAACTGGATGAGGGCTGTGCGGGCCATGATGTTGCAAAAAGGGAATGGGAGGAAGTATAAGGAGGATAGATCTCGTTTATGACGGCAACGTTGAATGATGAATCACCAACGCCGATAAACTGACTCCCGAAAGACAAAAAATCAACGACGCTGACATGATTCGAACATGCGCGAGCAGAGCCCATTGCATCACCTTGGACGGATCCATTCGAGTGCAACCCAGTAACCACTTTGGTACAGCGCCTGACGATGAGTCGCTTGAACTTTACGACTCATCGAAGACAGGGCCACATCACTTGATAATTTGCGAATCAGCTATACTGCAGGCAGAATAACCACAAGCGATTAGGAATTGGCAAGCACTGTTCTCGCGTTTGCCCGATCAGCGACGTTCTTGCGTCGTCGGATCGGTTCTTTCGTCTTCTATCGATTTCGGTGGGCTTCAGGCATTTGTCATATTCATGAAACACGATCACATATCATCGGCATCCTTTTCGAGTTGTTTCAGAATTGATGAGTCGATGGGGGTTCCTGAATTCAATCAAGCAATCAAGGTCAAAGGTAACCCTCAGCAAACATATAGATATCTGATTTGCCCCTTCGGCCTTCACTCCTGACAGACACAATGGAAGACCTCGCCATCGATCATTTCGGGTCCGAAGGACCGCCAGTTTGTTTATTGACAAGGCGATATATATAGGCGTCTTACCTGAGCTACTTTGCTTGGCCGGTTGAGTAACTAGAACAATCTCCCAAGCGATATCTCTAACTCCTATTGTAGCGTCATCCGTTGTCCCTTTTGTGCATTGTGCTCACAAGAAATCAGAAGCTACAGACCAACCGCATCAAACCACTTCCAACATGCCTTGTCACCATCCTTACGTCGAGAATGTAAACCCTGACGGCTCCACGACGAGGGAGTCCCGAGGACCGGAAATGGATTTACCTTTGCGGCCCTCCGTTGCCGATTCGTCCTTTGCCAATCCGTCCATTGCCACCCTATCGTTTGCCAATGTAGCAAGGCTGTCAGGACTCGGGCTCAGTATGGAACCGACTGCGATGGATGCGACGGACGATGAACAATCGGTTACTACCACGAGTCCGATTGACACGCCACCCGAAACGCCCACCGTATCGGACGCTGGTATCTGGAGTGACTCCGCCGGCTCCGAACCGTCACTAATCCGGCCAGTGACTTCTCAGGCACCAGCAGGCCAGCATGCAAGCAGCCATCGGCCCGCTACAGTTCGCGTGCTACACCTGCGTGATATAGACTACCCCCCGGCTGGCCCTCTACACTCAGGGAGACCAGACGTCCGTTTGATTGTGGAATGTGAGGCCATCGTCCCATACAACAAGACACTGAAAATGCAAGGTGACATCGTATTGGAAAAATCGGTCGAGCTCCAACACAACGGGTTTGCCGAGATCGGGCCATCTCAAATCCAAGGGCGATGTGATTGTAGGATATCAGGGCAAATTTGTCGTGAGAGGGCCCTACGGGTTTCTAGGATCCATCAAGATAGGCAGTGGCGGTGTTCTGGAATGCATCGGTAAGGGGATCTGCGGAGGTGACGACAGCGAGATAGTCGTGGGGTATGACGGGACTTTCAAGACGGACGGCGATCTCTCAGCCAAGCGCATTGAGATAAACTCGAACGCAGTCGTCGAGGTTGCGGGAGAGCTGAACTGTCAGGACCAGTTGCTCATCCGCTACAACGCCAGACTCTTGACGTTTGGAGCGTTTACGTGCAAAAGAAGCATTGCGATGAATTCTGACGGAGTCGTGGAAGTTGACGGACAGCTAAACTGCGAGGACAAGTTGTCCATCGGAAACAGTGCCAGACTCCGGACGTCCGGAAATCTTTCGTGTACAGGCAAAGTCAGCCTAGAGTCGAACGGAAGCCTCCAGGTCGACCAAGATGCGTCTTTTGGGCATGAAGTACAGATCGGTTACGGCGCTCGCCTGGAAGTTCGCGGGAAAGCGAAGTTCGCTAGACCGGTTATTTTGAATCGCAATGGTACGATCACGGTCAAGATGGACACATCGTTTCCAGAAGGGTCGCAACTCCATGGATGGATCATTGCTTTGTAGACCTGGGTAATGCCGACGATACTGCGGATCTCACAGAAACAGAAACCTCCCGCAGTCGGACGCGATCAACACTTTCATCGATTACAGCCTCGCCTCCGAGCTCTCTCGAGTCCTTTCATCGTTTTTAAATGTCTCAGCCATTCGCACAATCGCGTTGCCTAACTGCTCAATTTAGTCGTGTTGTACTATATGAAGGAACAAGCACACTCAAGTATTTTTTCCCTTACTGTTTACCCTTGGTATAAGGCTCTAACGAAAGACACTTGGCGAACTCCTAAATGCTTAGCTGAACAATGCAAGCGTATTGCAGGCAACAGTCCCTTGATCCCTAGGCATTGTGCACAGCTTCAGGGCCCCGTTTCCGCTCTAAAGTAGCTGCTACCCGACTCACTATTGAACAATACCGTCATTATTGCGCTGAGTACACTGCTCAGCATACTCATCGGCGCATTCGCCAATACAACAATTCTCGACGATCCCTTTCTCCTTTTCCCGAGGTGGCTCACACCGGTAGGTATGCATCATAGGCACTCTCTCTTTGAAGCCATTTGGTTCGGACTGAGATGATCTAGTACCGATTGCCAGTCTGCGATTGGCCTGGCAGCGCATGATGAGTCCAGAATGCACTGCCAGATACAAGAAATACGGCGCTGGTGTCACTCGAAAACGTGCGAGCAGAGCCCATTGTATGATTGTATTACTGCTAGACGAGAAGCTAGCGGAGTGCGACCCAGCGATCACTTTGGTACAGCGCGTGGTGACAGCTTGGTTTGACTTGCTTGAGCTATAATACATTTTGAACCCAATCCGTGCCAATGCGATTAATGACGAGTTTGCGATACCAATCATCAAATACTGTTGAGTCCAAGTGCCCGGGAGCATCTGCAAGCGTTTCGAGAATGATTCCAAAGTCAGCTTCACCCTCATCGCCCTGTTGAGCAGTGGGATCGAAACGGAAGCTCACTGCTTATGAACATAAAGTCACCTTGAGGATCGGCGACACCCGCAAAGGGACTATCAGAATGGTCTTCACTAGTCGATACTAGATCCGACTCCACGCTCGTACTGCAGTTCGAAATCACCTTGCTCCTGATGTGCATCGCGGAAATTCAATGTACTCTCCTTGTTCGTACCAAGTTTAAGATAGACAATCTCGACACACCGATAGTGAAAGCAATTAGCCGTTAGCATGGTAGGAGTATACACGGGGACATAGAAGAAGAACTTCGCGACTGTAACAAAAACGCCATCGGATTTCCCGGAGACGCAGCGCCTGCTTGTCACTGACAAGGGGCAATCACCGCTCTATAGGCGTTTATGTATCTATACTTTCTTATATACTCCTAATGTTGGATGGAAAGGCGTCAGTCTCTCGCTTGAGCTGACCACTGCTCATGGCTACCATGTTGTTCGCCTCCTCTCGAGACCGTGGACGAAGGAATTATGAAAAGAGATGGACACATCCGCTCTAAAGAGTAAATAGAATTGAGTTTGATCGTGTATACCTCAACTATACATAAGAGCCGCTCCCTCGCATGGAGGGCGCCCTGTCCTATACAATGACCCGAAAATTCACATCGAGTTCCAATAAACATCGTTCGCCGAGAGCACGAGGTAGAACATCACGTCAGGCAACGCCCAGTATCCAATGCTCAGACGCGCTGTAACTTTGCATGTCCAGAGACGCTCTTACCCTCACGGGGGAAAGGGTTCGTACCATCCCGATAGCGCAGTGTACAGTGCCCGCTGAATGAAGGTGGTGTAGTGAAAGAAGAATCCGGGAATCCGGAAATGTCGAGCTTAGCATGACCAGACATGCTAAACTGATCGAAACGTACTTCTCCTTCGAGGTCTACGACTGCGTGTCCAGAGATGCTGACTGCGTCTTTGTAATGGCAAACTTTGCCTAATCTGCCGAGTGACGCCACTGAGTGCCCCGAGATGACTTCCTTACCGAAGATGACCTCGCTTTCATTGGGAGAATCGACGGCAGATTTGAACGTCTGGGCCGTTGCCCTTGCAGATCCTTCGGCTTCACGGCCGGAAGGGAGGGACTCATGTTGGCAATCGCTTTGGCTGTTCCGCGTGGACGACGTCACGATGGTCGGAGGGGAAGCTCCGCTGCCACCAGCGAGAAAAAAAACATTTCCATGGATATCTCCGTAGAAATTCTGTGTAACGTTGGCATTTTCCGCGCGGCGCTTGGAATCATTCCCCCCTCGGATCAGTACAAGTGAATCGTTGTGATTCGTCGTATCAGCATCTACGACGGTTGATCCACAGTACGGGGATGACCTTACGGTGCCGTGGTCCGCGAAGGTATGATGCGAGGCAGTTGTTTCGGGCAATACGAAACTCTGCTCCTGTATCTTCTCGTCGCCGTCCCCATCGTCGTGCAACCTCGAGAGCGGAAAGACAGATGTGCAAAGCCCAGGAGCATGATGGGTGTCATGAACGGCATCTATCTCTCCGTGTTCTAAGCATAGTTTATGGTCTCGCCCAGACTTCT
>BCHV01000043.1:0-20328 GCA_001599735.1 Naganishia albida
GGGTTAATTACGGCAGCTTTTACGACGCTGTTCTCACATTGTGATACGGGTCCGGTATATTCAGTAGCCCATTATAAAACCCGCTGCGATCACAATTGTGGATACTTCTCTTCATTATAAGGTCAAAATGATAAGAAGCCTGTTCCTGGTATAAGAGCCGGACTATGCGTGCTCGAGCCATTCCGCATCCTTCAGCGCCCGCTGCCGGCTCAGATCCTCCAAAGCATCGAACTGTTGCTCGCCCACCAGGGATCGAACGATACCGTGGATCTGATCGATTTTGTAGGCAATATGGCTAAGGGCGATGGTTGCAGTGGCGTATATCGCTAGTTGTTCGTCCTGAAGATCGATAGATCGATCAGATGGGGCCAAATCCGGGTGCAATTCTAGGAATAAGCCCTCACCTGCAACATCTTCCAGTTCAGATGCCTAGTACCTGCGCCGCTCTTTTCGGGTTCCGCGGGGACTGTCAACAACGTCTCTCGAAGGATAGCTAGTCTAGAGCTCGGATCTTGGCCGGGAACTTGGGTTGCTTCGTTAAGACGGTGTTGATGTCTGTGTAGCGAATGCGCAGCCAGTCGTTCCATCAATGGCAAACTTGCAGGCAGTTGTCTTCCATCCCGCAAGGAATGGGTGATAAGCGAGAGTAGACTCAGAGAATCCGCAATCTGAAGGAAAGCCCATCAATGAACTGTCTTGGGGGTCTTCTCGAAAGTACCACTCACGAAATTTGGCTCGAAGAATGCAGTGTCATCGACCAAAGCTTTGGCCCACCCGCTGCGCATTCTTGTCCAGCTATTACTGAGTAGCGCCATGGCTCCGAGAAGCTCTTGGATCCGGGACATTAGAGCCTCGTATTTCTTCTTCGGCCAAGGCCCACGCAGTGCTGGTTCGAACTTGGCGTTTGCAATCTGAGGGGGGACAGCCTGAAGCTTTGCCTATTGTTATACAAAGATCAGTCAAAGGCATGACCGAAGACGTATCCCACAACACTTACAACCAGACTCAGAAACCTCGTTCTGTACCGCGTTGCCCGCTCCTCCACGTCGAATGTTTGCGTTTTGCCCACCTCGTACAAATTGGCTTCCAACAAAAAACCTTTCACTTCTTCGGTATAGAGTTCCGCTAGACTGTCAATCGCCTTTGCAAGTGATTTTCTGACCGTGACCTTCGCGGATTGAGGCTTGGGGAACAGGGAGATAATGAAGCCAGCTGTGAAACCGATGATCACCAGGAGCCTACACAGCACAGCATGTCAGCATTAGTCGCTTCGAAGCCGAACGGCGAGAAGGGCGACTTACGCTCGGCGCCACGCCACATCAACGCCCGCGCCCTGGTTCGCCAGGACTAGCAAGTGCGTATCAACCCATGAGTAACCGATCACGAAGACGATGGTGACCCTACGCAACGAATACGATTTTAGCGCGAGTGTATCCAGGCAACTTCCATAAGACTCACGCTATCATTAGTGGGAAGGCCATGATGGGCTGAGGCGCGACCACTCGAGCGAATAGCCAGGGTGCTGTGATGAATAGAGTCGCGGCAACAACACCATAAGGATTCCCGTCTCCGTGTCCCGAGCCCATATACCACGCCAGCATGCCGAGCACCAGACCTATAAGCGTACCGGCCATTCGGGCGACGAATCCGGCGATTTGCTCTCCGGCGAAGACACCAAGACCGGTCTGCGCCATGATCAAAGCCCTTGAAAGGTCACTGTCAACGTCTGAAAGGGGGATCGTCCGCATCGATTCTTACCAAAGACCTCGATTTACATAGGTAAAGTAGGCCGAACTTTGACATATTGCTGGTATCCAGAGGGCGATGGACACGAGAGAGTACTTCAAAGCAAATAGACCTTGCGGTGAAGACTGCCAACGCCATGCCATGCCGATCGTTCGTAGGAAACGCTGTGTTCCGTTGCGAGGTAGCTCCGCGTCGGGATCCACGCGGTATTTTTTGCGTCGCCGTTGCTCTACCCTTTGACGTTTCAGCTCTTTCGCTTTGCTCTTCTTTTCCTCAAACAATGTTCGATTGGTCGACATGCTTCCGTCATCGTCGTCGGAGTCACTGTCTGACTCTGCATCCACATCCTGAGTCCCGATTTCGAGCGGATTGATGGCCGAGCCTTTCCGGCTCATGGCAACCTTGGCGATCTTCCGAAGCGCAGTAGGTAGCTGTATCTTGTTTTTTGGCGACCGCGCTTCCACCTCGAGCAACGTTTGCAGATAATCGATAAGGGTAGTTGAGTAAGAGATCAGGTTGGTGACAAACACAAACGAGATGAACAAAGATCGAGTCGAAAGTTGGAATGCATCGGTATCCGATAGCCTGTCGGCATGCTGCTTGAAGTCTCCGGTGTCTGGATCAAATAGCCCTCGAAAGGGTTCCAACAGCTTGATATGTTCGATATTTCGGAATTCGTCGAATGCATCTTTCAGTTCTTCGATTGCTGCCTTTCTCTTCTGCAAGCCTTCCTGGACTGTCTCGCCTTCTGGGTATGCCTTTTTGCCGCGATACCAGCGATGTGTATTGGTCCATTCGAGCCAGTCGATCCCGCCTTGCAACCCTTTGTAGCAGGCAGTCCTCAACCGTTCCGAGGATTGTTGCAAAATCGGCAACAAGTGATCCATCGTGCGGTTGGTGATTTGCTCTTTTTCGGTTATCGTGTTTTGCATCTTTTGAAGACGATCGATGGGTTTCCCGTCGAATGCGGTCGCCCCTAGCTCTTTGCCTTCATTGTGTTTATGACCTTCGCCAACAAGCAGCTATATGTCGTCAAGATCTGTCAACCGACTTGCCGGCCCACGTTGCAAGCCATGCACTCACTTGGAAACTGGCGATGCCTATCAGCCTTCCCACAAGGACCCTAGACTTTTCCATCAATAGCTTGAAGTCTTTTGCGCTGATACGTCCGTAGCTGACTTCGAGCTCGAGCATACCAGAAGAGTCCGTGATCTGAACCAGAGCGCCAGAAAATATCTGTCGCAACTCTCTAGCTTTCCCGGAAAGCGCAGACCAGGCTTGAACATCATTGGGCGAGGTGACCAATACTTTGGCTTGAAGTCCGACTAGACCGTTTCCGGCCTTCAAAACACCATTGACGTAACCAGACCTGTAGGGGCAGGTAATCGACTATCAGTGGAAATTCGTGAGCAATGTAGGGACTCACGTCAAGGCGTGGTTCAGCGTTTGCGGGAAGACCAGAATGATGCTGGCGATTGCGGTAGCCACGTAGTACCCCGTCGGAATCAGAAATTGCGTGGCGATGGTATATTGCCTGAAGAGGGGGTCTCAGTCTCCAGACGTCGTCGGCGTGACGGTGGTTGCGACTTACTGACTGGGGAAAAGCGGCCCATACGACATCATGACATCCTATGCGATTTTCAACAGTGAGTCATTCGTCCTTGCGGCAAATAGCAGAGGGATCCCACCATCACAATCGTCCCAAAAATGCACATCAGAGTTCTGACACATACCGGTGTTCAGTAACGCGCACTCGAACAGGAAAACTTCGGGAGACATACAATTTGGGAGCGACGGCTCTGATACTGCCCAGGAAGTAGGTTCCGACGAAGAAAAAGATCGCAAAGACAATCGTCGACCGCGCGTCCAGAAAATCCCCCCGGAAGATGAAGACCTGGACTGAAGCCCAATAGCTGTACATCAGAGTAGGAGGTATAGAGGGAGCTCCAACGACTTACATTGTGCATCAGGATTTGTACCGGACGGTTGAAGATTCGCTTGCGCCCGAGTATACTGACTCGCTAACAATGTCTGACTCCTCGCTCTTAATGCCGCCGCCATGGCCGCAACTCCCCACGCCCAGCCGAGGCACATGCCCACTATGATGGTGAGCATGAGGAAGATGAATACTGAGAGTGGCACATAGGGTGGCAGGATGCAGGCGACGATGAGACCGAAGAATCCAGCTTGACCGGCGGTTTGAAGACCTGGAAGCGTAGAAGTCAGGACTTGCCGAAAAGCTTCTATGCGAGAGGGAATAGAACCTACTTGGTTGACATACCAGTAAAACAAGGTTCGCAAACAGGCATACCATACACCTTACGAAGGTCTTCCACTTTCGAGGGTCTTTGGTGGCGGTCGAAAGCCAGCTTGGAAACTTAGCCAACAAGGGATCGAGCTTTGAAGCCAGACTCTTCTTCTTTGTCGTGGTCGAAGCTGGATCTGAAGGAGACTCTTTCTTTCTGGGCGCTGTCTCGCCATTGACGGAGAGGTCATGGCCGTTGGCGGGCATCTCGGCGTTGTGACGGGAGGTGTCTATCTTGCAGGATCTGTTCGACTGCAGAGAGCTTGGTCCTGTTGGCGCAATTGTTGACTCTATGACGGCGTCGTCACTGCCAGGGAAAAATCTGGATCCGCATGCGGGGTCTCCAGCTTGAAACGATCAACATCTTCCGTCAATTCGGTCTTGACAAAGTTGGCATCACATCACGGTATCGCCATGTCCATATCTCAGTCTCCATCTGTGGCTCTACAATAGGTCACACCCGTCGATGCCAACATTCTCACCGTACTTTCTCTGCGTCGATGTAAGTAAGAAACACCGTGCTGTCAATCATAATGCAGAATACTGATTCAAGTCTCTTAGGTTGGCGGTAGCAAGACGGCAGCATCGATCGCTTCATCAGAAGGCGACATTGTCGGTAGAGGATACGCAGGATCGGGGAACCTGGCAGAAGTGAGCTCAAGATCAATGCGGAAGGCGGTGTTGCGGCTTAGCATTGATGATAGGTCGGCGCGGATCGCTGCTTCGCTAAGTATGACCCTTTTCGTCCACCTATCCACGCAGCTGACAGCTTTCTGTCTTTCGCTCATCGTCCAGAATTCGTCATGCTGTTGAAGAGGCCATCAGTCATATCTCTCAAACGTCGGTCACAAACGGTCACGCACGTGAAGAATGCCCAGTAACGTTCCGGGAGATATGGATCGGCGTGAGTGTGTCTGCACGCTCCTTCAGGATTTGAGCTGACTCCCACGTGCAATACAGATAGCAGGCTGCGACACAGCTTTTGACGAAGCAAAGATCACTCCGACACTCTCGCGCTACTTGTACGGTTCCCAGCTATTGCATTCTTCTGGTCTTCTCCTAACAAGCTCTCGGATCTAGTCAACGAAACGTCACACCAACAAACGACGCCCTCCTTCTCGCGTCTCAAGCATTGCTCACCGGCACGCAATACAGTCTCGCCCTTGTCGCAGGAACAGGAAGTATTATTCTCGGACTCGAAATTCCACTTGTCACCGCTGTTCCAGATGGCAATACGGGGATCAGGAAACCTATTGTACGGTGTCGAAAGGGCGGCAACGGACACCTGTTGGGCGATCATGGATCCGGTAAGTCTCGCTGCACCTCTCGCTTTCTCTCACAAACTTATACTTCGGATACTCAGCGTATCATCTGGGCGTAACGGCTGCCCGTATAGCAGCGGACGACTACACAATGCGCAAACCGACCGATGCACCCCTTTACGCTCAGCTGTGTCTCCACTATGGCGTTCGGGACCCAGGAGATCTACCGGCTCGGATCGTAGGTGTCGAGCTGTCGACGTTGCATCTCATTGGTGAAGCTGATCTTACACCTCGTTACAGCACGAGCTCGACTCATCGCTTGATGCAATTGCTGCTGGCAATAAACGCAAACTCCTCATCGCCGCCTCCTCTGCAATCATACTGGAAAGCATCATCCCAAATGCAGATACGACAATACCGCCGGACGCTTTGGGTGTGCGGGTCGTAGACTCGTGCATTGCCACCCTCGCTGACGATATCCACGACGTCGTGACCGCTCTTGAACACCAAACATCAGCAACCGTCAGTCAGCAGAGCAAGTTCGACGCCATGGAAGCAACGCTGGCCATGACCGGAGGGGTTGTCGCACGCCCGATCTTTCGAGAGATGTTGGTGTCAGCGCTCGTGCAGCGCGGGATACGATTCAAGGAGACTACGTTCATCGACCACGCGGCGGATCATGGGGCAATTGGGCTTAGTAGAGCATACAGCAGGGCAGAGGCTCAGGCATAACATCCGGTCTAACGATAGCATGCGAGGGGAATATGGAGCATCTTCTCGTTATATACGGTGTTGCAAACCAGCATCAACAGGGTACGTGCGGCGGAAAGAGCATCTCGGCAGGACAAATATGCCGTGTATAGTGTACGATGACCATGCCATTGCGATACATGATAGAACGAATGGAAGTAACAAGTCATACAAGCCAGACATGTCATAATCACATCCAATACAACAAAGCACAAGGTCAACGGTTAAGACGAAGACGATACACAAGTTCAGCAACAAGACTTGACAAGTCCCACAGCAAGCGATACGAACACTGGAATACTGGCCCTCCCGCTGCGTCTACCCATAATCCAAAAGCCCGAAGGTGGGGGAAGACCGAGTTGAATCGGTCCCCAAGATGCGTTGAAGCGTGTCCGAATCTACGATTTCTTGGATCACGCCACTGATGAGAGCGAGCGCAAAAAGAAATAAACCGGTAAGACCGAGTGTTCTTTGAAACGGATATATGTGTGACGCACACAATGATGTCGACCCGCATCGTTTCCGACGACAGTCAACCGACATCAAAGGCGACGAAGAGCCCCCGAACCCATACCCTAAAAGGGAATTATGCTTACGTTTTGCAACAGCCAACAAACCAACTTCAAGATCGTTTGATGATACACGAGCATAGCCCGATGCATCGACACGACCGTCAATTCGTTCCATCATGTCGTCGATTATTCGTTCCTTCTGCTTGCGAACAGCATAGCCGATGCGACGAGAAGCGTTTGGCGACTTTCGAACAGCGACATAGCGCATGTATCTAGGAGCCAAAACAGAATAACGGACGCAGAGGTAGGTAAACCAAAGTACCGAATGCGGGGAGCCAACACTTGCCAACAACCTGATCATTTTTATTTCCTGATAGAAACCTTCGTCCAACGCCACGACCCGACAGCCTCCAGTCAATGCAGGATCGATCACCCGAGAGTGACCAACAGCGTTGGAACACTGCTCGTGGGTTGTCAGAAGGAAGACATAGAGCCTGTAACGTACTGAAACGACCAACAGTTCCGTGCTAGACCCGGATTGACGAGGTGATCATCAACCGAGAGGAACTTGATGGCACGCCTCGTTGTATGCAAGGTGTTCTACGCAATCCAACCGACATCCACGAGGAAGTAAACCAACTTCAAGCACCAAAAGTGTGTCGGCGGGGGAAGACACGACCGCAACTACGAGGAAATCCACGAGGGTTTCGCTTGGCGATAAGTGCTACTTGATGAAGCAGGGTATACGTACGATGAAAGCAAGTCATGCCTGACTGCTTTTATGCTGACACCCAATTTAGACCGTCGAGCCAACGTACCCGTCCATGGCAGTCGAGGCCAGGAGGGCAAAGGGAAATCGATAATCCCAGATGAAAGGAGGCTTTGGAGACCCTAATGAAAGGAGTCGGGGAAGCAGCCTAGGTTGTAAGTCAAAGGGCTCGATGAAGGTTGAACCCAAGACTGATACGTACCCAATGAAGGTGATGTCGAGAGGTCGGAACCCACCAATGAAGGCGAGGGAGGTTACTGATGGCAACGGCGAAATGGTGATTGTCGTTGTTGTGTGCGGTGTTGATGACGGTCATCGAGGGTGTTGTTATGAGGAGGTGATCGCCCCTATTGTGCGCACGCACCGCCTCTCCCTGGTGTGACTGGCGCAGACTCGCTGACCTAAGCTGTTTCCCTTTCTGGCAATCTTTTGCCACCGCCAAAAAGAAGCGCAAACGAATGCATGCGGAAAATGACGTGTGATACACCTGGAGCTGACAAAGTCCGCGAGGTTCGAGTTCGCGAGTTCAGCTGCGAGTTCGGGGGGTCTGCGGGTTGACCAGCCGCAATTCGTCGGTCGTCGCTTACGACGTCCGGGCGTATGCATCTCGCAATCCTGCGCCACATATCATAGCTTACGAGTGATATCGATAACATTCCAATGCAATGCGAATAGTGCCAGCGTATCCTCATGGTTATGTTCCCAAGACGACTTAGGTCGATTTCCTCTTCTTCATCTTCTGACCACCGCTCTTGCCACCACTACCTCCTTCACTCGCTTTCCTCTTCGCTCCCGTCTTCTTCTTCTCGTCCGCCGCGGCTTCGGCCTTTTGCGCGGCCGATTTGACGCTTACGACCGTAGATAATCGTTTGCGATCTTCAGGTCGCGCGTTTGCTAGAGCAGCTACCTGTGCCTGAGCTTCCGACCAGTCTGTGCCGTCGTCAATAGCATATCTACGAAAGAGCGATCAGTATCAAGCAGCATCAGCAGCGACAGCTGTACTCACTTGGAAAGGTCCATCGAGTTGATCAGCTCCCTCTGCATCGTTCGAGCCTTCTTTGTTTCCTCGTCTACCTCATCATCCAAATCCTCCTCGACAGTCTTGGCCAGTGGCTGCCAATCCGAAGTACCCTGCTCGCCATCCACGTTCGTCATGGGAAGGTTCCGCTTGACTTCAGGTGCCTCCTCTGAGATATCAGCTCCCAAGCCTTGCTTCTGTACCTCTCGAAGGTGTTTGCTGATTTTGCGCATAACCTTCACAAAGTAGGCCAAACACTGGTTGACTTCGAGCCGCATTTCGGCGGCGATGTCTTCCACTGGTTTGCGCTGCAGTCCGAGCGCCAGCATGATCGTCTTTTGCGTGACACTCATGCCGACATCGGGGCCAAATCGATCGGTAAAGTACATTCGAGCCAAGTCTGGCAGAAGGTCCAGGACGACGTGGTAATCTAGCAGATTGTTCGAGTAGGATTCGATACGTTTGAGGTCGAATGGTGACATGAGGTTCCGCAACTCTGTTGACGAAAGGGTGTTGTCGGTCGAATCCGCAACCTTGGCTGCTTCCACGACACTGCTGGCCATGTCTGCACTGAAGAGTCTGAAGTTCTGGAACGACAGCAACTGCAAGAATCGTTTGCGGAAATCTACGACATCGATGTCATTAGCTTGCTGCGATCCAGCGGACTTCCCGAGACTGACCTTGTGCGAAGGCATGTAGCCAGTCGTCCGACCCCGCAGCATCGCCAAACAGCTTCTTCAACATGACACAGGTGTGCTCGCCTGTCAGGTCGTTGGCGGTTTGTCGAACGTACATCGGCACATATCCCGCTTGCTTCCAGAAACCGAGCAGTTCACGAGTGAGACCGAACGACACTCCGAGGTAGTCCAGCCGCTCCGGTCGACGCTCTGATAACCGTTGCAGCAAAGGCGGCATTTTGTTGACATCTCGGATGCCAATGTTGTCGGTTTGAAGAGTAGCGTTCTATCGACAAACGTCAGGTATGTTGAGATTCGGCGAGGTCAGACGTCAACATACCTTGTCCACTCGGCTGGCCTCTGCAAACGACTCTACCATCTCCTCGTCGTGCACCTCATCGAGATTCAACAGATCACCACTGTAGAACGAGCTCAAACTCTCCAAAGCTCGCTTTCCGTAACCCATCCTGGCATAATCCGGATGTGTCGCAATTCTGACAACTCGCGCGCCAGACAGAGCCGCAAAGTCGTCATCCTGGAATTGCTGGGACATCAACCAGGGAATCAAATCGCCTCCTGATCGGACACCCTTTGCGAGCTGGGCCATCACGCTCGCTCGAGAGATGTTGCCTTCCAATGCAACTTGAATGACAACCAGTGGATCCGGCAATGTACTTTCGTCTCCCTTCAGCGGCGGTAGAAGCACAAACAGATGATGGGCTGGTGCGTCGGACATAAGCTGCAAGTCGTTTGGCGTGTTCTTGTAATGCGAGGCGACATAAAGTGACATCATTCTCTGCAAGAACAGCTCGCTTGCCGGGTGGTAAGAGAACAGCGTGTCCCGGTTGACGTAGTAGAGTTCGCACTGAGACGGATGCGGGCACCCGGAGATCGAGCGCGATACCGAGCTGACGTCGAGGCAGAGTAGACCGTTGAGCCACTTTTCGACGGGATCACCCTGGCCGTATCGAATTGGCTGATCGAGCTTGACCTCTGAAAGGATCCTGGCAAGACCAGCGCCACCTCGTCCTCCGGCGACCGGTAAGGTTGAAGAGCTTGACGCGACTGCGTTCCCATCAGCGGTACCGGTTTGAGTGATAGCGGCACGACTTTGCTCCCGCAGTTGGTTCAGTAGCTTGACGGAGAGTGAGCGTCCGGTACCCTCGTAACCATTGACGGTCGACGCCATGAACGTTAGATACGGCCCCAGCAGCTTTCGGACGAGAGGCAACGGGATGGCTGCGGCCTCATCGATAACAAGCAACTCGGCTTGACCCAGAACATATGCATCTTGAGGTTGGATATACTATTGTCGAAGGCGTTCACATTAGCAGAGCAGATCCGGCAATCGTCGCCTCTACTCACCTGAATGAATTGCCTCGTCTTCTCCCTTTGCACAGTAATCCTGACGACGGCTCTTCCCCATTCTTCATTGTTCGACCGCACCACCTCGTAATCCGTCGTCTCCTCGTACCCGAGCGCATTCAAGCCCTTCACCACGAACTCGAATAGCGTCTTCAAATTCTCCGGAGTTGGCGATGTGACGAAGATGTTGTGGTATTCGGCTTTGATAGCTGCAGCGAGCGCTAGACCCAGCGCGGCGGACTTTCCACGACCACGACCGGCCGTGAGTGAGATCGTGTTCGCAAGAGACTTCTTGTCCATCTCGCCCTTTGACCAGAACGTCAACAGCGCCTTGAGCTGATCCGTGGTCGCACACAACTTGCTGAGCGGACCCAGAGTTTTCGTCTCCTTCAGCTGTTCCTTGAGTTTCGACAATTCCTCGTTTGCCAACATCAACTTGGCGGAAGGCCCCGTCTTTTCATCGTACTTGATGTTCTTGCCCTCCGAAATCGGTAGTACGTTGAGTTCGTCGTCGAGGAACAAGCAATTTTGGCATGAGCCCAGTGACAGAATGAATCGCTCGTTGAACCGCGGCTGAACGTCCGTATGTGCTTCGGTCCTGTACCGTGAGTGAACGTCCTGAGATAACAGCAGATTAGCTGGAAATATCGCGCTCGCCGGGGAGTGAGAAGGACATACCATGGTCATGTTGTATACCTGCTTCAAACTCTTCAGATCCTTCAACAACAGACACACAACTCCACCTCCCTCTACGGTTTCAATCGTCCTCGCCAACAAGTTTGGCGTTAGAGCCTCAAAATCCTGCAGTACCAGCATTCCAAACGTCTGACCGAGAACCTTCTGCGACTCCTTGTAATATCTGTAATACCCGGTTTGAGTCATGCGAATCCGTCGACCTGCTTTCTCACCACTCACGTATATCTGATATCCGTCACCGCGATAAACATCTCAAACGGATTCTGCTCATTCACTTCCCGGATTCCCCGCTTGACTTCGTTCTTGATCTTCTTCTCTCGCTTCTTCCTGTGACTGGTGAATCCAAGCTCCTTCTTGTAACACCACAACACGTTCGGCCGAGCACTCGTCCGGGATTGCGAGAGGAGGTAGTGCAGACTGACGACTTGATCCCGTCCATGGTCACCGATGATAGCGAAGAAGGTTCGTTGATTGTTGGCGACACCCAGACGGATCAAGTCCGGGATCCGCTGGTCGAGCTGTTTGCGGACCATTTTGCCGTCGCTTTGGTAGTTTCGGTAGCTAGAGATACGCTCTATATGGCCAAGCTCGACGAGAACACCGCACGACTGATGGAGCAACGACACAGGGCTGTATCGAGCTTGACACCACTTCTTCGCGAAGTCTTCACATTTGCCTTGCTGCTGCTTCCAAACTTTAAGCGAAGCGCGGATACAGATTGATCATTCGAAGCGGACATTCTGACTTTCTCCGTCCAGCCCCTTGTTCATCATGTCATCCGACCTTGTGTAGGGTATCACACTGTCCTTTGGTCCCCAATCAGTAACGCAAGCAAGAACGGTCCAAGTCATCATCCATCAGCCCGACCAGATAAAGCGCCCACCAACTTTGACTTCACTGAAAGGTAATTTGCCACGCATAGCAAGCTCCCGCCAATCAGCCGACCTGCAACTCGTCTACCCTTCCATACCGCACCGCCGTCAACATGTCGAACCGTGTTGTTCCCGCCATCTACAAACAAGTCATCGAGGACGTCATCTCGGCCGTCCGTGAAGACTTTGAGGAGTACGGCGTGGACGACAATCTCGTCGGATACCTGCAGCAGTTATGGGAAGCGAGCTTGGTGCAAACGAGGGTAGCCAAGTTTGTCGATGGAGACGACGACAGCGAGGATGAGCAGCCTCTCGGAGCACAAGTACGCAATGGACAGGGATCAGCACTGCCTTCTACGAGTCAGCTGTTGAATCTACCGCGCGGCCACCCGTATGGGACGGAAGATGTGAAGCCTCAGATAGATGCGAATGGGAATGGGGCGTACAATGGAGGACTTAGAGGAGGCGCAAGTGGATCGACGATGATGAGGCTTCGTGGAGGTGCTGTAAGCGGTCCCTAACAAATTCCCGCATGCCCGTCTCTCATCCCTTCTCGCAGCGATCTGACGATGACGACGATGAGGATGATGAAGACGAGGAAGACATCAAGCCGAGCGTCTCCACCCGTCCAAACGTTCAACGCGCCGCCGCTCCCGGTATGGCCATTCCAGGCATGACGGGCATCGGTATTCCCGGAATCGGCGGGGAGGATGACTACGCCGCTATTGCTGCTCAGTACGGGGACGAGGATGACGAGGATGATGAGGATGATAATGAGGCGACGTCAAGACAACCTGGTGGGGGGTTGGTGCCCGGTGCCGTTGCATCGGGAAGCGGTGTGCAGAGGGACGCGAGTGGGAACATTATTTCGGGCGGTGCAGCTCGTCTCGTACCGAATGAACACGGAATCTACCCGGGTGAAGAGATCATCGACTCGGACTTGGATGACAGCGATGAAGACGAAGATGACGAGAGAGGCGGCCAGGATGAGGACGAAGATGACGAAGAGGAGGATCTGAGCTTGAATGTGATGTACTGCATATATGACAAGGTTCGCACGGCTTCCCCTTCGACTCTTTCTACGCTCACGTCGCTTGATTGTCTCTGCAGGTTCAGAGAAACAAGAACAAGTGGAAAGTGACATTCAGAGACGGAATGATCCGCGCAAATGGCAAGGAATATCTGTTCAACAAGTGCACTGGGTGAGCACGACTTGTATCGTCTGAACAGCATAGACATTGACCCTGTCATGTCAATCAACAGCGAATTCGAGTGGTGATCCAGCGGACCACCAGTCTCGGCGACTCTACAATCTCGTTGCGGGCGTCCTATCAGGCATAAGCAAATGAAGAGCAAACAAACGGTCCCTATATTGTATTCCAGGCAAACGATTATGAGTATCCCATGTGATATGACCAGCAGTCGCTTGATGCGCAGGCCATATGTATAAAGACGAGGGGTCCTATGTATCTCATCTGGCCCGCTTGCTGCCTTCCCTGACTTCTATAAACTGGGAAGGCGAACCTCTGGCTGTTAATGCAGCCAGACAGCGATTGACCATTGACCCCAACTCTCTTGTCTTACAGATTGTAGCGCTTCTGGCCCAACACGGCGCTGCAACTTGGTAGCTTGGCGAAACCCCTTGAATATGGAGAGTGCAGGCAGCTTTGTAACCGACGATCGCTTCCAGCTGCGGGGACAGTCCGCGCTCCAGCTGGTTTGAAAGTGTTCCCAATGACGATATATTTCGAGACTCGCCAGTTGGGCGAAGATGTTCACCGGGTTGCGTATATCAATTCAACGACCTCTAGCAGTTCACCGTTGAGCTAGCTGGTGAGTCGTTCAACGGCGTCGACTGGGAAGAAATCCGAAGAGATCGACATCCCTACCACGCAAGTCACTGTCTCGGAGCAAATTCGAGGGTCGCCCCACCGCGGCAGGCTGTGCTGCGAAGAACGCGCCAGTCGCGTCAAATCAGAGACAATGGAAGGAAGAAAGAATTGTTGCATCATCCCTTGCCTTGCAAAAATAGACAAGGCTTCATCGAGTCTGTAGGGGTTTGGTCGGTTGATTCCTCATCATCGTTTTCATTCCTCTCGTTGCAAGCATCAGTCTCGTTCGACAAATAGGTCGAGAAACACAGTCAGAGGCTACATACCTCTCAACACTCATTGGTGATTAACTTCAAGGGGCAAGAAAGAGGTATGTCGCGATCAAGGGTTGCGGTGTCCTGTTCTGACATTCTCCTTTACGACAACTCAAGCATATTTCTAGCATCGTCTCAGTCAAACAATCATGTCAGGGACAGTGGATGCCGGAGAGGCAGTCCAGTCGTTGGTGTCGGGTTACGAGTCCACCTTGAGCTCCGTCTCCATCAGAGCCGTGGGTTCGCAATTGGTCTTGATGTCTGTTCTATCGGTGAGTCCAGCTTGATCAATCTGAGATTATATTCGCCAACTTGCAATCCCCCAGCTCGTCACCCTGACGGCATTCTCGGTTTTGAGGCCTCGTGACAAGCGTGTCTACGCCCCGAAGGTGGGTCTCTACCTCAAAGCCGTCCCATTTCATAATCCTGACACTTTATTCGACGTCAGGTCAAATATGTTCAAGGAGCCGAAGAGCAGGACCCAACATTGAACTTGAGACCTCCACCAGAAATATCGAACGGAATATTCAGTTGGTTTAGTCCGGTCTTGCATACCGCAGAAGAAGCCATGTTGCAACAGATCGGTACATCCTCAATCGTTGATCGTACCGGCTTGAGCTCATTCTGCATTCTATCTCAGGTCTCGACGGAGTCACCTTTCTCAGATGCCTCAGGCTTTTGCGAATGCTGTTCTTGGCCATATCCGTCCTGGTCGGCGGTGTCCTTTTGTGAGTCCTGGCTGACAGCCCTCCCGTACATGAGCTCATTGTCATGCTCGGCAGACCCATCAACGTCGTTTACAATCTCAAGAAAGTCTCGCCCGACTCTCGAAACTACCTCAGTCTGCTCACAATTCAGAATCTGGGCGGAAACATCCTCTGGGCTCACGTAGCCATGGTCTACGCAATCACCATCCTCGTTTGCTACTCGGTCTGGTATCATTGGAAAAAAATGATCCTCCTTCGACAAGCTTGGTTCCGAAGTGACGCCTACCAACAGCGGATCTACAGCCGAACCTTGTTGGTGACTCAGGTGCCGAAGGACTATCGAACGGATGAGGGAATGGTGCATTTGATGGGCAAGCTGAAGGTGGACGGTATCAAGATCGGTCAACAGATCGACTGTACCAGTATTGGAAGGCGACTTGACGACTTTCCCGAGTTGATCGAGGAGCACAACAAGGCCATTAGAAACCTCGAGGAGACGCTCGTCAAGTACTTGAAGGGGAATCAAATCGGAGCGAAGAGACCGCAAATCACGAAGGGTGGATTCTTGGGTTGTGGAGGACAAACCAAAGTAAGCACTCCTGGGAATTCCTCCCCAACTTGTCAACTCAACCACAATCTCGCAGGATGCCATCACGTACCACAGCCAACAGGTGAAACATCTACGTGACAAGATCGATCAAAAGCGCGCGGACATCGACGCGATGATTCGTAAAGACAGGCAGGCTCGCAAGCAGAGGAAACAAACAAAGCCGCACGGCGAAAACTATGGATTCGTCACCTTGAAGACCATTTCCGAGGCGCACCGAATTGCTCGGACCCACCCTGGAAAGCTCAAGGAACTGGGCGGTGCTCGAATCCAGCTGGCGCCGTCTCCGCAAGACTTGATCTGGAAGAATGTGCCTCTGGAACCCAACGTCATCGCCGGTCGAAAATTCTGGGGTTTCTTGGTTCTCGGTGTGATCTGTTTCCTGCATACCCTGCCTCTGCTCTTTGTTTCCTTGTTGGCCAATTTGTCTTCGGTATGTATATTAGGCTTCTGCCACGGGCAGCCCTCGATCAACGTTGACCTTGTCTCTCTTCCTCGATAGTTGACTGTCTATGTCGCTTTCCTACGTCACTGGAAGGAATCCGGTAGCTTTGGCAACTGGTATGTGCTGCGAAATCGACGAGAAAGCTCGTGCTGACGGTTACCTACAGGACATTCTCTGTCGTATCTGGTGTTTTGCCATCGGCTATCCAAGCGCTCTTTGGCTTCTTCCTGCCGCTTCTCATGAGGCGTCTATCGAAATACCAAGGCGCTTTGACCCGATCTCGACTTATGCGTGCAGTTATCGCCCGATATTTTGCATTCATGATCATCAGCAATTTGATAATCTTCTCTCTTCTGGGAGTCGTCTACAGTGAGTGGAGTGCACTCCAGTTCCAGGCTTGTGCTCAGTAGTACGATGCGATAGATGCGGTCGCCCAAGTTATTGTTCAGATCGGCGAGCACAAGTCGGCATCGGAGATTTTCGACTATCTTAGTGGTATGTTGATTCGATACTCCGTTGTTGCTTTCACTGATAACCTCTTTGACGTGTTTCGCAGAAATTCCTCAAAGTATGTATAACAGGCATGTGTCATGTCAATCAGAACGCGCTGACAAGTCGCTTCCTCTAGATATCCAGGGAACCTATGTCCAACAGTCGACTTATTGGTTGACAGTGTTCCCCCTGCGGGGTTTCTTGGTGATCTTCGAAATTGTCCAATTGATCAAGCTGTTGTTGCTGTCGGTGCAGCGACTGTAAGTTGACAACAGGAACTGCACCTCGGGCTCTTCTAATGGTATTTCGGATCCGCTTGCAGCTTATTCGCCAAGACTCCGAGAGACATCAAGGAGTACACGAAGGTGGGTTCTCGCTGTCGTTGTCAGTCATAAGGCTTGAGCTGATCGCATGCACTTCTTGCAGCCTCCGTTCTTCGAGTATGCAATCATCTTGACCAATATGCTCTTCTTGGCTGCAATTGGAATGGTCGTAAGTCCCATCTCTGATAGCTTCCAGGGTGTCTTTCCTGACATACCGACTGTTCTAGTACGCTCCTCTTGCGCCTCTGGTCTGCATCGGAGTGACACTCGTCTTCTGGGTATCGAGCGTCATCTACAAGTACCAGTTGCTTTACGTCTACGTGTCTCGAGCGGAATCCGGTGGCAGACTCTACAACGTGTTCATCAACCGAGTCCTGGCATGCACGATATTCATGCAGCTGCTGATGATTCTCAGTAAGCTCACCGATTATCTGCTTTCGCAAAAACGACCTGACCTTTGCCCATTCAGCCATCGGCCTGAACAGAAGGCGATATACCGACATCATCGCGTCGTGTCCTCCTATCCTGATCGTCTTGGCTTTCAAAATCTTCCTCGCTCGACCCCTCGAAAAGCAGTTTACCTACTATGAGCCTACGCCTCAGGAGGCTGAAGAGGAGTTTCAGCGATCGTTATCGGAGAAAAGGACCCATCATTCCGAGATGGAGAAAAGGTTCCTGCATCCAGCTCTACAGAGTAACATGCTCTTTGCCGTAAGTGCTTATAAACCTGCATCCGACTCAAAGGCTGATCCACGTGCGGACACAGGTCATGGTGCACAAGTCGCAGGAGGCACTGGCGCGTGAAGTCTTATCGGAATACCCCTGGTTCAACAAGAGCAGACATAACCCCGATGCTATCGACATCAAGGCAGTCCGACCAGTGAGTAGCAGAACTAGTGCGACAAATGGCACATAATGATAACCTTGCCTCTACAGGAAAACCTCGATTTCAATCCGGCCAAGGACGATCTCCGGAACGAAGCCACCTGGGAGACACAATCTATCGCCTCTACCCAGATGCTCGAAGGCAAATCCGAATTTGGGTCGACTCGCGGAGGTTCTCCGGATATCCACGCCTACCTGGAGCACGGAACCATGCACCGCCAAAATTCGGATGCTGGCTTTGGCGATGTTCCCCTCGAGTCTTCGGACAATCTCCTTGCAACGAATTATCCAGGCTACCCTATGGACAACAGGCCGCAACGACAGTCAAGTGTTGCCAGATACAATCAACGCGCGGTGGCAGACGACCATATCGCCGTCGCGCCTCTACTCGAACGTCAAGAGTCTAACTGGTCTCAGCGAGATCAGCAGTCCAACTATGACGCTCGTTCTGCATATGACAATCAGACACCTTATGAGGCCCCTTATCCGCCTACGAGTTTCAATTTCCGGCCCAACGGGTATACTCCTCCGCCAATGTCAAGGACAGACAGTCAGACTTCTCTAGATAGTCGAGACGGACGAGCGCACGGGTTGCGCTGAGTCCAGTCAGGCGTTCAGAGTAACATTCATGTTGTACAGATTGAGCAGGAAAGCGTAGCGTACATAGATGCATTTTTGGCATTCTCGGCAGTCATCTGACGTCATGCCCAAGGCGGAGATTCACGGAAACAAAGGTCACTTTGAACTCGATACTGATGATCGAACGAACACGTTGTTCGACCGTTGATCGAGCTTCTACTTGTCCTGAACAGCGAGAGGTATTCTGCGTTCAGCTGCAAGTGAATCGCGAAACAAGATGAGGATTGCTATCGTAGGATCTGGTGTCGCCGGATTGGCCGCAACCTGGGTAAGTTACAGGATCGGATCAGTAGCGTTCGCGGAACTGCTGAACTGACCCTCTGCCCATACAGGCATTGAACGAACATTCCGACCATCTCGTCAACTTGTACGAATCTGCAGACTACGTCGGCGGTCATGCGCATACAGTTGAATTCAAACGTGAGCCATTACTCTGCCTTTTGAAGAACTATGTTTGCCAAGCTGAAGTCTCCGCTTGTAGGAGAAGGGAAAGAACCATGCGATGTGGACTCGTAAGCTAGCCACTGCTTTGAACATGGTGCGTGGCTGACCCTGTCTTGTTCGACTCTGCCTTCCAGCGGATTCGTGAGTCTCTCATCCTCCCTTCCTCTCGGGGATCGGATTGCTGATTATCAGTTTCTTCTCAATCGTAGATCGTCTTTAATCCCCCAACGTATCCCAACTTCCTCGCCTTCCTGAAGCACAAGGGCGTCGAGTACCTTCCGACAACGATGACATTCTCGGTCACGAGGGATTTGGGGAACTTTGAATGGGCAGGAGAAGGCCTCACCGGTGTTTTCTGCCAGGCGAAGAATCTGTGAGCCACTCTCCGACAGCCCACGATCGCGATAGAAGTCTTACATGATCTCTCTGGACAGTTTAAATCCTCGAATGTACCGCATGCTCCTCGATGTCTTCCGGTTCAACCTCTTCGGTCTGGATCTGGTCACGGAGGCCAAGGCACAGAAAAAGGCCGGTGCAGCTGAGAATGGCAACGGACACCCAACATCGGAAAAGACGGGACAGACAAAGATGATGGACGTGGACGAAGCGGAGGAGAGCGAGATCAGTATCGGGGAGTATCTGGAAAAGGAAGGCTATGGCGAGGGTTTCAAGGAGGATTATCTGCTTGTGAGTAGGATTGCCGTGTACGGATACAAACAGCGGTTGACCGGAATGGTCCATTTGGGTAGCCCATGACTGCAGCTATGTGAGTCAAGTCGACATACAGGTAGAGAACTTCGAATTGACAAGTTCTCATGTTTGCAGTTGGTCAACTCCAGCAGACAAGTGTGCTTTGGACTTTCCCGCTCGAACTCTGGTGCGGTTCTTCCACAACCACCACCTGATGCAAGTTGAAGGTCGACCGAAGTGGCTAACCATCAAGGGTGGCTCGTGGGTCCTCGGAATGCCATGGGATATGTTTTCGTTTTCTCACAACTCGTGTTTACAGCAAGAACTACGTCAATGCGATAATCGACAAACTGCCCGCCGAGAATTTGCACCTGAACACAAAAATCGTCGGCGTCACACCGCATGATACCCACGTGACCTTGATTGAGGATAACGGGACTCGACATGAGTACGACTATGTCATTCTTGCGTATGTATCGCTGTTTCTGTTAATCTCCGCCATTGATGACGGCTCTTCTTCTAGAACACACTCGGACACCGCGTTGGAGCTGTTGCGAAACGGCGGAGGTGCGACAGAGCAAGAAGAGAGCATTTTGGGCAAATTCGACTGGAACAAGAATGAAGCGGTGGTGCATTGGGATGAGAAGGTTGGTGCCATAGCTTCCGCCATGCGGCTCAGACACTGATTAGAGCCATCTTTGCAGTTGATGCCTATCAGACGAAAGGCGTGGTCAGGTACGCTTGAAATGGGTATTCTGGATGCGAACGCATCGCTCACGTGTATCACAGCTTGGAACGTCTTGACTTCTTCGGAAAAGCCCAGCGATTCACCGAGCACCGCGGCTTCGGATGTCAACACGGTATCATTGTGCGTCAGACCATTTCTGCTTCGACTTGTATCTCGTTAATCATTGATTACCTCTGGACCAGGACATACAACATGAACGCGTTGCAGCATTTGTCTGAGGAACGACATGG